>JASANU010000634.1:0-14529 GCA_030849675.1 Trypanosoma platydactyli | reverse complement strand
CTAAAGGCGCTTCCAGCACCTTCTTTCCTTCAGTAGTAAATGACTAGAGTGAAAGCTTTTTTACAAAATGAAATCAATCTGTTTTTCTGTTTGTGATATAGATAAAAAATGCGTTTCTAAACAGCCTTGAGTAATATTTTTTCTTGTTTTGTTTTGTGTACATGTAAAGGGGGGAAAAGGAAATTAGGTATAATTTTCTGCTTTATTTTTTTTTTTGCCCTCTTTTTTTTTGTAGTACTTGCTGATTTGCAGTTTCATTACCCGTTGTGTTGGTGTGGCTTTATTTCCGGCATACCCCCCCCTCCCCCCAGGATGTGTTCAAGAGTACAAGGAGACGTATTTGAGGAGATGGATGATGTCGACCTAATGCATCAGGCACCGCGGACAGTAGATCTCAATAGCACCACTTTGCACGCCATACCGGGAGGCGCGAGTGGCAATCCTGGCACGGAGGCACATCGACCCTCACTACAGCCGGGGCAACAGTCTCGGTATCTGGCGCTACGTCAAGACGAGAGGAGGAGGGAGTACAGAGAAAGTACAGACCGCAATTCGATGATAGATGCTCAGATGGTGTTCTCTTTGTCAAACAGGGCACGGGATGATTTTCATAACCGACCTCGACTGATCGTGACGTCTCGTCCTCTCGTTTTGTCAGCACCCGTTCTTGACCGCCAGGAATGGAACCATTCCTTTTTTACTCCGTTCTTTTGCATCCGTGGAAAGGATGCTCGTACGGCTCGGTTGCGTTTGAGGGGGTCACTGGATGATAGTGATAACGCATATGGAAGGGGCAGGCGTAATCCAACGACGTCACCGGAACCACATGACACGTCTGCGTTAGGTTATTGCTGTTGGCGATGTTTCTGCCTCCGATGTAGTGTAGCTGAGCAAACACACTTGCTTCATCTTGAAGATAACATAAGGGGACGCGTGCCCCACCCCTTCTGCTGTGAAAACCTATTCGGGAATAGAGGATTTATGTCTCGCACCTTCTGGTCAATCTTTCTATGTGATTTATTAACCTTTGGCCTTCCGTGCGGCTTCTGTTATCATGGAATGGGAACAGCCCTTTACGGTTCTCGCTTACGTTATCTAGTTCGCTGTCGATACCGTATTGAGGGAACAGTGGCTATGGACATGGCTCGCATGATGTGTTGTCCTCTGTTCGCTGTAGACCAGCAGGCGCTGGAGATGCTCCAGAGTGATCTAATAGAACACCAGGACATTGGCAGAATCATGATATAGTGTCTATCATTCCTTCCCTCCTCTTCTTGTTGCACCGGTACGCCTGCATTGTCCTTGTGTGGTGCGGTGGGCGACAGTCGCGACACGAGAGTCTTTTGGAGTGCGAGACACACAAGCAACATACGCGGAGGCAAGAACAGCACGAAGTACGTCCCTCCGCCCGTCTATTCTCTCTGCCTGTCTCTCTAAATATTTTTATATGCGCGGCTTCTTTCACGATGGAAATGCATTGCGTTGATAAACACGAGCATGGGACGAAAGGCATCAACAGACGAAGACGGACCGAAGGACGGAAGAGTGTGAAGAATCAAATGGTGATAGGCGTTGCAATGATGATGGTGTTTGATGATGACAACATAAGCAAGAGAAAAAGAAAAATAAGGAAAGGGAAACAGCACGGGGGTACAGATAAGCATTACGAGATTCAAATGTATGTGTATATGCACATGTTTCCGAGCGAGGCAAAGAAGAAGAAAGCAGAGCATCGGCGTTCACAACACCAACAATAACACGACAAGGAAGAGCTCACATGCATACAAAAACAACAACATCAACCCAAGACAGCACTTGCGCACACATGAAGAAATAATATTAAATGCAGTAATAGATGTTATTATGATTATTTTAAAACCCCATATGGTTTTTGAATAGCTATATCTACATATATTTATATATTTACAGATCTCTGTGCACGCGTTCTCTGAGTTTTTTCTTTGCTGCATGTAATGACTCTCGGTGGCGGGCGCGCCCAGGGTTCACTCTTCATCATCACTCCGGCCACTGTTCTGCTTGCGGTGCTGTTACAACATTCTGTAACACACCTCTTTTTTTTTTTTTCCGCCTGCTCTATTGATTTCCCTTCTTTTGTGCAAATGTTTTTCTTGTTTGATGTTTTGGTGCTTTTGTGGTCCACATTTCGCTCTTATCTTCCCTTCCACGCACGGGGTTGAAGGGGGGAAATGACCATATGAGGGGATAAATATGTCTTTTCCCTCTGCACTTCGTTCGTTTCTGCCGCCGCTGCTGCTGATCGTATTTGGGCTCCGTTTGTCGCTTTTTTTTTTCGTTCTTTTCTGTCATTACTTGTTGTTGTTTTTGTCGTATTTATTGTGCGATACGCCTTCATGTGTATTTCTTCTGTTGCTTGTGCGGTGTGCAGCTCTAAAAGTAAAAAAAAAAAAATAATAATAAACACACCAGAAGGGCCTATTTTAATTGTTATTTCCTTTTTTTTTTTTTACCCCTTCCTTCTTCTGCTTGAGCCGCTGCTGTCGTTGTTATTGCCCGGCGAGGCTTCACTCCGGAGGCAAGAGGTGCATCCAGAGAGGGAGTTGCCCCGGTCGCGGCAGCAAATAGGGAAGAAGAAGAGCAAAAACCGCTGTGTGTGTCCCTGAGGACGTGGGGTGGGTGAAATAGAGAAGAATGTATGAGGTGGCAGAGCAGCAACTTGCGCTGGTATGCAGAAAGACCAAGCAGCTCGGCGAGGCGCTCCAGAGGCAAATAGATGGACTGAAGAAACTGCGCGCGGACCGCCTTCTGGCGGTGGAGGAGTGCGATGAGCTTCGCCGTCTCCTGCAGGCAGCCGAGGCACGAGCCAGCCTGGCTGACGCGGAACACAACGAGGCGGAGCGGTGCTTGAAACGAACAGCTGAGGAGTTTGCCGCAACACAACTTCTTCAGAAACGCTATGAGAACACACTGGCGGAGTTAGATGGACGCCAACGAGCCATTGTACGAGTGGCGGGTGCAGCGGCACCCCAGTTCGCTAGCTCGTGGGACGAGAATGATGGCGTTCCACGCTCCTATAGATCTGATGATTTGTCGGCTGCTGCTTCGCCGTCACCACCACCCCATCATCATCGTCCCCACTGTGGGCCGCAGCGTCGAGTCAATATTACCATTACGGATGAGTGTACCGTGGTGGAGTTGGAGTTGCGACGCACCTTCGTGGTTGATGTGGCTTACGCTGCACCCTCTCTCCTACAACGTATGCAGACAGAAGCTGGGACTGACACATTTGCTGCAACCAAAGCCTTAATGCCGGCTTCGATGCACGACGAGGAGCTTGCCAGTGCGTTCCGCCTGGAGCAGGTCATCTCGGACGTGCTCTCGGGTGTAAACACTGTCTTTCTCTCTTTTGGCCCCTCGGGTGGCGGCAAGACGGAGGTTCTCTACGGGACTAAAGCGGCAACACTTGAGTATGAAAGACTGCAGCAGTTATTCCGTGGAAAACGACGCTCTTCAAGCCGCGGACGATTCTCTTCCGTGGAGCCATCGGCGGCTTCAGGGCGTGGAGATCAGGAGCAAACGGCGGGGCTGCTCTCGCTCTTTGTCAATGGCCTCTTTGACAGTCTTGTCACGCAATCTGTAACGCACTTCAACATCCGCTGTAGCTTTGCGGAGATAGCTATGAATCAGACGGTCGATCTGCTGCAACAGTCTCCCTCTGGGGGAAACAGTAACAGGAACAACAATGGCAGTCGTGGAAGCGTGCTGATGAAGATGTCCTCAGTAGTAGCAGACGGGGCTGCTGCTGCTGCTGCTTCCTCTGCCTCTTCCCCCGCTTCCTTCTCATGCGGTGGCGCTGGCGAGGAGGTGACCTCCGTGAAGGTGGAGACGGCGGAGGAGACGATGCGGGTGTTCTTCGACGGGCTCGAAAGGCTCGGGCGCTGGCGACGCCCCGCTGCTGCAGTTGCCACTGCAACTTCTGCCTTCCCCACTTCTTCGCGGGGGGCTGAGGTGGGCGTCACGGATAGCACCGACGGAGGCAATAACAAACATAGTAGTAACGGCGGAAATACTCACTCGGCAGCAATACCACACTATGGCGGGGTTTCGCATGCGATCTTCACACTTAGTGTAGAGAGCTTTAATACCAAGGGACATTACCGACGGGCAATGGCGTCCTTTGTCGATCTTTGCGGATCTCCCCCGCAAACCGCCACACGAGGGACCGAGGCAGCAGTAGCAGCAGCAACTATAACACGACCCTTGACGCTGGAGGCGCAGTGGGTGGAGGAGTCTCTGCAGGCCGTGTGCGACGCCATCGCTGCTACCTCGAGTGTCAGACGTACTTTGTCTAGAAATGTTACCAATAGAAGTGACGCAGCACGTGCCGTCACTGCTTTCGACCGCCTGCCAACTTCTCACACGAACCGCATTGCACGTTTTCTTCGCCCCATATTTGGCGGCAATGCGAAGGCGGTGTTGGTGTGCTGCGTTGATGCATTACAACACACAAAAGAGCAGGTACTCAATTCGCTAAGCTACGCGTTCTTCTTCAAGCGTATTCAACATCATGTGGTGCCGTACGATATCCCACCTGAGCTTCAGCAACTCAATCTCCAGATGAACGCCTTTTTTCCGGGCATTGCCGGTAGAGACGTTGACGACGACGAGGAGGAGGAGGAGGATGAGTGCGATGTCTATAAGAAGTTCAGTGGTGGTGGCAACGACGATAATGTGGATGCCTCACTCTCGCGCGAAGAAGGTGGCGTAACGGAATTCTATCGACGTTTATAACCTGGTGAGTAACTGCTGCAACGGCAAGTGCAGCAAGGGGAACGTATACACGTAAAAACGCATGGTGCATGCAGAAGGAGCGACAAGAATGAAAACACACGCACACACACAACTGAATCACTGAGCAAAAACGCCGTAGTGAACACCATGATTTGTGAATCTATCCCCCCTCCCCCGTTGCTCCCGTGGGTATTTGAGACGCACAGACGTAAACCGTCTTACTCTTTTTTCTCATCACCTTTTATTTATTTATTCATTGTTGGTTTCTTTACTAGCCCTCTTTTTCTCTCTTCTTTTTTCTCTCCTTTATATATACATACACACACATATATATATATATATATATATGTGTGTGTGTATGTATATATGTATTTATATAAATACACACACACACACACACACACACACACAAACGAAAAGAGAAACGTACACGCACGCGAGTCGAAGAGGATTAGGTGTCAGCTGTACGACCACGTGGGGCCTCCTGCCCGCACGAAGATAACCTCAAGTGTACTAGTGGGAGTGGGGGCATTGCGGCGATCGCAAACAAAAAGAAAAAGAAAACCCCTTAACAAGTGCCCCTCTACTCCCCCCCTTTTTCCGTTTTTTTTTTTTTTTCGTTTTTGTTCTTGTTTTTATTCGGCAGGAGATGGTTCGCACTGTCAAGAAGGGGAGTGAGGAAGATGCACACCGTGGAATGCCAACGAATCATAGTCGCAGGTTGTTGGATGCTGAGACGAAGCGCATCGATAGCTCTGATGGGCATTTAGCGCTCCCTTCTGATGGATACCTGAAACAGAATAGGGCGTTTCCACTCGCGGGCTGCAACCGCATCTCTCCTGCCCGCAACAGTAGTGATGGTTGCTACACTGATGGTGACTACTCTGGCGAGGATGAATGTATCGGCAAATACGGTACTCGTGGTGCGACACGGACAAATCATCATCATCATAGCCACAACGATAAACATAAAAGCAATAGCAAAAACCAACACAGACGGTCTCTAGACGTGGCGTGGGGCTCAACACCAAGGAGCTCTTCATTGCCTATATCTAAAAAGAGCCGAGTAGAGAAGATGACAACTGCAGTGAATGATGGTGGAAAGAACAACATTACACGGCCCCTTGGGTCACTCGGGATGCGACAAAACATCCTTGTGATGGGCAACAGGCTGGGTGGCACAACCGGCAATACAACTGCACAAGAAACCTTTTCAAAGTCTGAAGCGTCATATTATGCTGCACCCCTCCCGAATAGGCAGCATACGGGTACGCCATCAGCGATGACCTTAAGAGGGGACCACTCTTCTGCGCCAACATTTGGCTCCCAGTCTAAGGACTGCTCCCCACTCAAGTTCGCACGAACCGCAATGAAGCTTCCCCATCTTCCTGCACAACGCCGAGCATTTCGGGAGCCCATCGCTTCAGGAAGTTCTCCCATTAAAACAGGCGGCCACATATCGTTAGAATCAAGGACAGAAAATGATGACCACGGGTTAATGAGACGACAACGGCATGCAGATGCTGGGGATGGCGAGAAAAAGAATCAGTCACACGCCTTACATGCGGGTGCGCATGCCAATGAATCTTTAATGCCATGTCATGTACAGTCTTCGATAGTAACGTCACCAAAAAAGACAACAACAGAAGCAGCGGTGGCTGCCTCTCTCTATCCTTCTCCAACTCCGCCACTGTCACCACCACTTACTTCCCCTCCCTTGCGCGCTGCTGTCTCTCTACATTCTGCCACATATCGGCACTACAGCGTCACGAGTGAATCTCCGCGAAGTGCATCTCTAACGCCGCCTAGTTGCATGGACGGTGGACTTTATGTGGCGACAAAGAATTGGCCGTCTCCGCCCAGGCCAGGCCTCCAGAGCCCTACGTCATGCTCGTCCTTATTGCTACCTCCGCCCGTTGAGACCAACAAGGATTCTATAAGGTTTAGTGACGCAAAGACATCACTTTCGCATTACTATTTGAATAATCGTCTGACGCTAAGATCGCTGAAGTCCCCAGCTTATAGCATGTTGGAATTCAGTGGATTTTTAAACCATGGAAATGACTGTTATGCTTGCAGCGTTTTGACCTTCCTGCTACGCAGCCCTCTCTTTTCCCGCACCCTAATCGCCGCACCCATGATAGGGTCCGAGTGCGCCAGAGGCGACGACAATGTAGCAAAATCTATGGTTTCTACCAGGCGTCGCCGAAAGGGTTTGTTTTCCAGTGCACATCACGTATTAGCTCATTTTGTTCACCTGCTGCAGGACTCGAAGGCGATTGAATACGGAATAGATATGAGCCCCTTGAAGGAATTCCTTCCTAAGAATTTCTTCTCAGGAAGACAAGAGGACGCGCACGAGTTTTTTATGGCAGTTGTGGAGAAGATCGAGGAGGAGTCTATAGGGGCGCTCAAGACGTTAAAGAAAGTGAGGGATGACCGAACCACACCCGCGTTGATGTTGGAGTCGGGGAAGGGAGAGTTATTGGGAAATGGTGGCCCTGTGGAGGAGGAAAAAGTTCCGAGTAATGGAAACATGGATTCGGCGTGCGTCTGGATCAATAAGCTTATACAAGGAAGGCTGTTGAATATTATTCGCTGCCAAAATGAGGGCTGCGGCCATGAGATCGCGACGGAGGATCCTTATGTCAATCTTTCTCTTAATCTGCTGAAGACAGATGCAACAGATGTGGCATCGCCGGCTCCAGTGCCACCCTTCTTTCCTGATGGAAACGACGTTTCGCTTGGCGGCTCCATGGGTAACGTGCCACAAAATTCCCCCCCAAATACAAAGGACCATCGTAGTTCACTGCCCTTTAATCTAGAAGGGTGTTACGATGTTCAAAAGTTGCTTGGGCACAGCCTGCGCTTTGCACCCCTCGATACATATATCTGCGATGCCTGCGGCTCCTCGAATCATCAGCAACAAGGTGGTTGTCTCTTGGGTACGGCCCCACCAGTTCTTCTGGTGCAACTGAAGCGTTTTGCCACAACATACAGTTCGTTGACTGGGGTGAATGTCTCGAAGGATAGAACACCTGTGTGCGTAAATGAGGAGCTTACGCTTTACGCCTTGTGCGAAGAAGGGCAGTACAACCGGGAGAAGAAGCAGCTGTCATCACCTGTGCGTAGAGGGGAATGCGCAGCTAAACGCTGGAAGGAACGATGGAAGAAGCGTGAACAAGAACAACAAGAGAATGAAAAAGGCTGGCAAGATGAGGAAAAGGAAAAAGATGACGAGGCTACTTTTTACGTAAGGGCAATTCGATATGTTTATCACCTTCAAGGTTTGGTGCTGCATATCGGTGCTTCACCTTATGCTGGGCACTACGTGGCAGAGTTTGCTGCTGAGTTGCAGCCTTCATGTCCTGATAGCGGTGGTGATAAGAAGGTTGTTGTTGATTGTAACAGTAAGCCTAGAAAAGTGTGGTGTATCGCTGATGATGATCGTGTAGATGTGCTGAGTGAAGATGATGTGCGTATGCGTCGCAGTCACTCTACCAACTGCTATCTTCTACTCTACGAGAGGGTGAAGGAGGAGGAGGTCACCTGCCCACTCTGGTACGTGCTGCCGTGTGATGCGTAGCAGACTCTTTTGTCTGGGAATACATGCGATCATGGCCTCCCTCCCTTCTATTGCCACCTGTGTAGGTTTTTTTTTTTTTCCTCCTTTTTCGTTTTTTTTTTTTTGTTTGTTTCTTTTTCACTCTCTTTCCCTCCCTCTTTCCATGTGTTCGTGTGTTCGTGTGTATGTTTGTGTATGTGTGGTCGAACATGAGGGTGAGTGAAGGAGTTATTGTGTAGTTTTGTGCACCGCGGTCCTTGGAGACGGAAGAATGCGTGCCGAGGGCATGAATAAAATATATAAATACCGACTCTTAACAAAAAAAAAAAAAAGGGAAAATAAACTTCATATCCCGAAAAGGGTGGAATAGTACGAAATGCTCTCAGTGTGTTTGTGTTTGTCTGCGTAGCGGGGTGTGACTTTAGAGTGATTTTATTTGACGTGTGGCTTTCCTGTATCTTTTTACCCCAACACTACTCCCATGTGTTTGTTGGGATGCACACGTTCGGGTTTCTTGCCGTGATTGCGTGGTGCCGATTGTGGAGGCCGCTCTTTTCCCTGCCTCTGCTGCCGTTGTTGCATGTGTTTTCAGCTGCAGTGCCGCTGCCGCCCAGGCTCTTATGCTACCAGGGCGAAGGGTGGATACAAGCGCCTATAGCGATCATCATCATGAATATCATAAGAAGCGACAGGTGGTTTGTGGTTGCTGCCCAATGAATCAAAAGTCCGACCGAAGAAAAGGGAATCAAAACGAAATACAAGTTACACACACTGATGACTTTCTAAGAGTTATGATTGTTCACTTTGAACTGCTGTTATTTCTCTTTTTTTTTTTTGTCTGTGTGTGTGTGTGTGTGTGCTGGTTCTTCTTCCATTGCGACTACCATTACAAAGTTACGGCTCTAGTTTCTGGATGGCGTATTCATGTGTGTGTGTGTGTGTATTTATCCCGTCCCCGATTTTTGTTGTCGATGCACGGACTCTAGCTGGTTCTAACCCCTTCCCCGCCTATCGTATATATGCGCGAGGATATGAGTGCTTGCGTGTGCTTATGTGTGTGTGTGTGTGTGTGTGTGCATGGATGGATAGGCGGATGTTCATTTGCCGTTCCCTTTCTTTCTTCTACTCACTGCATTTATTTTTCTGGATTTGCGGTTCTGCATTTCTTTCTTCCTACAACACGCCTGTCAAATATATAGCTGTGCATCAAGTGAACGTGGAGAGGAGGGAGGGATCAACCAACGGTTAGTGTGTGTGTGTGTGTGTAGGGGGGTTACTTGAAATGAGCAAGGCGGCGGTTTCGCGGCCCCGCGTCTACGTGCGCATTCGCCCGTTGAATGACCGGGAAACGAAGGAAAGCAATGGTGAGCTCATTTGCCACGGGGATCAACGGATGCCGGACACGTTGTTTCTCAAGAAAGAGGAGGATGGCCCGGAGCTGCAAACACGTTTTGATCGTGTCTTTGACCGAGACACGGCGCAGCACATGGTGTTTGATACCATCGGTCCCGAGGTGCTCGACGCGCTTTTCAGCGGGTACAACGCCTCCGTCTTTGCATACGGGCAGACGGGGAGCGGCAAGACGTACACGATGGAGGGCGATCGCGGGAAGGAGGAGCGACAAGGGCTCACACCACGACTCATTCGCGCTGTGTTTGAGCGCTTCAAGGAGAACAAGGACATCACCGGTGCGCTGTGCGAGGTAAGTCTAGTGCAGATATACCAGGAGAAGATACAGGACCTACTGGCAGGGCAGAGACAACTGGATATACACATGGATCGAACTGGGCAATACGTTGCCCGCGACGCGACATGGTCACGTGTGCGGAACCTGGAAGAAAGTATGAGGTTATATGCAAAAGCGTCCGAGATGCGGGCAACATCTGCAACAGAAATGAACCTTGTCTCCTCACGCAGTCACATGATTATGATGTTAAAATTACAGTGGGATGAGCCTTCACTGCCTGGATCACATGCGCAGCTAAATCTCGTAGATCTTGCGGGGTCTGAGCGTATTGCTCAATCTGGCGTTACTGGTGAATCTATGTGGGAGGCGATCCACATAAACAAATCACTCAGTGCGCTTGGGAATGTCGTTTCAAAATTAGTAGAGCAGGCGAAACACAAGGGTCGTCGCATTCATATCCCATACAAAGATAGTAAGCTGACGTACCTGTTACAGTCAAGCTTAGGTGGGTCGAACCTTATACACTTTATTATGGCGGTGTCGTGCAGCGCACTCTGGCGTGGGGAGACAAATTCGACAATTGAGTTTGGGAAGCGAGCTCTTCAACTGGTTTTGCGTCCAGTCCGAAACGCCATTGACTATACACGATTGGCAGAGATGGAGGAGATGATTGAGCGTATGCGATCACACATTGCCAGCTTGGAGCAAGCCTTGCGTGATAAACGTAGCAACGAGGCTGCGGATTTCCTAAAGTTGAAACAAATCCCTCAGGATGGGGATGAATCTGTTGCACATTTTGCTGCACGCCGGAGTCAGTGCCGGCAGAAGAAGAAGCTCAAGATGCAGACGGAGCTTGCACGCATCATGGCCAACTTACCTGAAACCTTTGACGATCTCACATCGCATTGTGTTCTATTTCCAGAATCGAAAGCAAGTTTTCGTGAGCTGGGTGGACTTCAGCGCCTGGTGCACTTTGTGGATCGCTCCGCCTCAACATTTTACCGCTCAAACGCAGCGCAGACAATCGCCAGTGTGTTAGATGATGCTGGGCGTGAAATGCTGCTGGAAATTGGTGGCCTGGATGCAATGACTAGACTACTACAGGTGAAGGAGGAGCGGTGTAAAGAGGCTGCGTGTGTAGCACTGGAGGCTGCTTGCCGTGGGTGTCTACAGAACAAAATGAAACTTGCACCTATCGTGTACACAGAGATGGTGGAGCTCATCCATGGATACCCTAACCAACAGGTGCAGGAGGCAGCATGTGCAGCTGTGGCTGCTATTGTCGATCTTTATCCGGCTGCCCGACGTCACTTTGAACGTCTCGATATTGTACCAAAACTGCTTGATACCCTTAGGAACGCTCCAGAGGAGGTTGTGAACCTCGAAAAATCCGCGACAAACTGCGTTGGTCGTTTAGCTCACGGTGATCACCAGATGCAGCATGTGATTGCGTCATTTGGTGGTATTGATTTGCTTATTGATGTACTATTTAGCCCCGCTGGGATGCGTGACCATCAGGTGCCCATCCTTGCCTCTTATGCTCTTGTTAACTTGTGTTGTAGCAACAAGCAGAACCTTAATATTGCACAGGACCACCCACGCTATGGTGAAGTAAAATTCCGTCTTCTTGAGGGTCTTGCACGGGCCTTTGGGATCAACACTGCACGTGAAGGCTTTGGTCGCGCTACTGCACACGAGACGGAATCACCGTTCCCGTACCACGGTGTCACTATTTTGGACAAGTGGTCAGTCACCTCATCAGGTGGTCGTCCAATCTTTTCCACCTTTATGGATAACCCGCAGTTCTACCTGTATGTAAATGAGGCCACAGACATTGCGTTTATGATTCAAGATGTTCTCTACGAGTCTCGTATGCTAAAGAAGAAAAAAAACAACACGGTGTATATGGGTATCGCCATTTTTGAAGGAGACCATGAGCTCTCCAAGGCGGGCCTAAAACAGCTAGACTTTCATGGACGTATGGTTGAGATTGGAATGTACACATCCAACTGTGAAAACGTTCTTCACTGCAGACTGCAGCCAAGTGAAACACCGTATGTGGTTGTCCCGTTCACAAGTCAGCGGGGGCGCCAAACAGAGTTTGCGCTCTCTGCATTTGGTGACAAGCCGATCGAGCTGACTGCTGTGCCGGAGCAGGTCGGTTGGGTGCGTACCGTGTTGGATGGTTGTTGGACGGAATTTACAGGACGTGGTGGTGACGGGTTCGATTGGCGTTGCAACTCACAGATTCGTGTGAATCCAAAGGAGAATTGTCGCGTTGTGTTTGTCTTGTCGTACCTCTCTCTTGATCGGCAGCGTTCGGAATCACGTGATGAAGATGGGGATGAGGAGAACACAAGACCTCGTCTTCACGGAAGGCTTTTCACCACCTTTGCCCCGGAGAAGCGTTACCTTAGGGCACTCGTTCCGCTCCCGAATAAGTCCACGTTCGTTGCTAGCAACAGCTTTTCCAGTAATAGCTACATTACGACATGTGCGAATCTCAAGGCAGGTGAGTCATACGTCTATATTCCTTTCACAGAGATGCCACATCAGGACACATGGCGCCTCTCTGTGTACTGTGACACAGACGATGTCTCTATTATTCCCATTGATAGTCCGAAATCTGAGTGGCAATGTACTTCCTCGTCCGGTACATGGGCGGAAAAAGCAATTTCAATGCATATAGATACAAAAGGAAAGTTGGTGGCGGTGGCTAGTAGTCCCGGCGTCTTCCTGCGTGTACGCTTACTGAATACGAAAGGAAAAAAATTGGAGGGTATCGATGCCTACTGGAATGCTGAGGCATCGGTGGAATACAAGAGCCAAGGGCCTGTTATTGTACAGGTTGAGGGCATGATGCGTACTGAAAATGGACAGGTGGCCGCCCATAACATGAAATTTGATGTCTTCATATTCACTGAGAATAAATGTACAGTACAGCATGTCGATTTTCCTGCCGTTCCCAGCAGCCTTCCGCATCCCACAAAGAGCACACCAGCCGATTTACTTCGGTACCCGGTGGAGGTGGTGGACACCGATGCACCTTTCGCTAATATCGATCAAAGCGATGACGAGGACGATGAGATGAATGAGGATGACGAGGAGCGTGTGGCAGAGCTGCTTCAGATGCTTGAACAACGCAACGAGGAGAACGCGTTGCTCATGAACCGTGTTGTTCAGCAACAACATGAGATTTTAGAGCTTCGGGGTGCACGGACTGCTGCGCCTTCCGAAGGCAACCCAAAAGCTGAGGAAGCTGGAAAGCAAATTGACAACGGCAAGCGGCGAGGAAGCGAACCCTCACATACGAAGAAGCAGGTGAAGAAGACAGGACGAAAAAGCACCATGAAGAGCTCTGTAGTAGAGGTCGGAACATCCCAGGTACGACCTAACGTGCAGGTTTTCCCTTCGCATGAAAACGGTGGAGACACACGGAGTATGAAAGAGGCCATGGAGTACTCCCTGCTCATGCTCAACAGTTTTGAGCGCCGTGCGGGACCTCCATCATCCGAAGAATGGATGGAGCTGCAGAACGAAATGAGGGAGATGCAGCGGAGACTCTTCTTTGCCCTCGAGAAGGGCTCAGTGGATTAGCGGTTAGTTCTTCCCAACCTGATTTGGTGACGCCGGGCAAATTTTTCTAGGAGAATCGGTCGAGGAAAAATAAGGGGGGGTTAGTGGTCAAAGAAGCGGAAACGACTGCACAAGCGCTCGACGTGGTGGCGGTAGTGAAGGAGCGGGTGCAGCTCACGAAAGTGTACCCAACGAAGGGAGGAAAACGTGGATGCGAAGCTTTACCACAACTGCTACCAAGAATTTCATCCTCAACAGCAGGAGTGGAGGAAGTAAAAAGAAAAAAAAGGGACCGCAAGAAAAGAGGCAAGCCAAGCGGTTTGGGGAGGGGGAATAAAACCTCCGATACTGAAAAGACAGGTACATACAGTAGAGTCGTCTTGTCCATTTGCATAAGGCAGGAGAAGAGCAAACAAAGAAAAAAAAAAACCGGGTTGAAGCGAACGAGAAAAAAAAAAAGGAACACAAAATGAGGATATGACGTGGTAAAATGAACCAAATGGTGCTTCCCTTTTCCGTTCGTGCGTGTAGAGGGTAGGGTGGGGGAGACGGAAGGCATTTTTTCTTCCACACTGCTACTTAGCTTACTCTGATCACTGGCGCCTATACATAAGTATATATATATATATATACACATATGTACATCAAATCTTCCCCCCCCCCTTATTCACCCCCTTTTTTTCCTCTTTTCCACTGGCACCACCCTCCTTCCTACGGAGGAAAACTGCATTTACCAGTGACGAGTAGTTCTCGACTCAGTGATGTAGTGATGCTTTGACGCAACAACAACAAAAAACAATAAAATCACAATAAAATATTTTTTTTTTAGAAAAAAAAAATGCTTTGTTTTTTCTGAGAGCCTGCGGCAGGAATGGTCGACGCCCACTTCCAGTATCGTGAGAGCACAATCCACTCATACTTTTTATCTCTT
>JASANU010000633.1:0-14291 GCA_030849675.1 Trypanosoma platydactyli | reverse complement strand
AGGCGGCATGGGCACGGCAGAAGTAGGCGGCATGGGCACGGCAGAAGTAGGCGGCATGATAAAATGCACGCTGTTTGCACCATTCCCTTTACGTGCAGAAAAGGACTCTGCATCAGGTTCTTTTTTTTTTCCCGCATCGCTCGCGGGGTGCGATGGAACCTCCACAGCCGGGTGCGAAGACATGTCCTCAGTTCCGCTATGTGCTGCCTCAGCCGAGATGGACGGTCCGGCGAATAAGTTCTTAAACTGGCACAGATGCAGCTGCTGGTAGAGGGCGTCACAGTCCTCCGCTGCCATCCGTAGCAAAGTGCATACTTTTGCATGGTACCCGTCAATGTCCTCGGGAATGTTCGTTTTCAATGCTTCCCCTTCCCTTAGTTTCTGCACCTCCTGTATCGCAGAATGCAGTTTTAACCATATCCCAGCCCTCCGATTGCGTTCTTCTGCGAGCCGTTTCTCCAGCACCTCGACGCGAAGAAGGCACTCACGCTGCGAGACACGCAGACGGTCTGTTTGAAGCCGGTAGTATTCTATTTCCTTCACAAGACTGTCATAGAACGTGGCATCATGAGCTTCAAAGAATGGCCGTGCCTCAACACGTAGCTTCTCCTCCAACTCGTTGCGCTTCGACTGCTCCACACTGAGTGCGGCGAGAGTCTCAGGCAAATTCAACTGCAAACCTGCGTTGTCCACTGCCAACGCCTGCCCCGACTGTAACTCGCACTGAAGTTGTTTCTCAACAGCTTCCTTCCCCAAACGGAGCCGATCGAGGTGTAGACGAGGCGACGCCATGTCCGTCTGCGTTGACGACTGATGCTGCCATCGCATTGCACCTACACCCTCAACCTCCTCATTCTGTTCGCCAACACGCGGCATGCATGGATCCACATGAGCAGCTTTGGAGGAAAACGAGGAATCTCCATCCATCCTCTGACACACAGCAGCGTTCAAACACGACTGTGAGGACCGCCTTAATGCCGCTTTAAGAGTCACAACCTCCATTTCTAGACATATCACCTGTCTCTTCAGGTTCTCGACGAGCGCGAGCTCCACTGCCGCTTGACATCGTGGAGCTTCGGCGTTCTTGCCACCAGCATTCTTTACCATAACGGAAAGCTCAGAAGGTGTGACCTGGTGCATTTTTGCCGCTTCTTTGTGCGAACAAGAAGACCGACTACGCATTTCTATACAATCGTACACGATACCAACACCACGTCCTTCAAAGACACACACAACTTTTATTTTTTTGAGGGGGGCTACGAGAGACGAAAACAAAAAGGGGGACCCCAGAGGCGCAAGCTGAATAGACACAACCGCCGTTGCCAATGGAGCCATAGGTATAAATATATTTTAAAAACCAAGCAAAGGTGCTGTGAAAGGAAGAATCACCACTCACAGAGAGAGCCCTTGTGGAATAAGAAAATCAAATAAAATGAGTGTATTACTGGCATGACAACGCTGGGGAGGAAGGCAGCCGCGGCGTACCCACTCCCCCAGGTGGCTTGTGACCGTGCAACCAATGTTGTGTGCCGCCCCGCTCACTTGTCGTCGGGGATGGTGATCGAAACATCTACGCCGGCGTCGATGGTGAAGGAGGTGATCTTCTTCACCAACTCCGTCGGGGCGCGCAGGTCAACCAGGCGCTTGTAGATCTTCATTTCGTAGGTGTCCCATGTGTTCGTGCCATTACCGCACGGGGTCTTTCGCGTTGTGATCTTCAGCGTGCGGGTGGGAAGGCGCACGGGGCCGCGAACCTCCACCTTTTCATTGCGCGCGTGCGAGAGCAGCTCCATCATCACATTCTCCACAGCCTTTGGATTGCGGCTCGTCATCTTCACGAGCACACGCTGCGTCTCCTGGGCGGCGCCCTGGTCCTTTTTCACGTAAGCCATTTCGTCGTGGTCACACCTTTCGTTTCATTTTTGGGGAAAAAAAAGCGGGGGAGGGGCACATAGTGGCACGATGACTGCAGTGGCACAAAGGCACAAGGAGGGGGGTGGAACAAATTATGATTTGTAACAAGAGAAAAAAATATGTTTAGACGAACTTCTGAGGAATCTGTTGATTTCTCACGGCATGAGAAAACATCCACTCCTGCGTGGGTGTTGTTCCGGCGTGGATGTGGGAGACGTCTAATTCCTCAGTACCCTTGGACTTCCGCTTCAGAGCAGCCCTGTATGCAATGTGAAGTACAGGATCCTTGTGTTTCTTTACTTTCTCGTACGCATTGAGCACCATGTCGAGAATGGTGTCTGGCATATCAAAGTCCTCAGGGTAGTGGCGAACGACTGCATCCTGCACCACCCGCCGCTGCTCGTGACTTGCGATGTTCTCGAAACGGGCGAAGCGCATGAGGGCGGAATGCCATTCTCCACGCATGCATGCGGCTTCAACGAGGATGCGCATCTTGTCGAATGTTTCAGGCAAGTTGTAATTCCGCATTTCTTTATTGAGGCGGTCAAAATGTTTCCAGTCACGTCGATTGATGCAGCAGCGGAGGAGTGCAAGGTAAAGAACGACGCCACCATTTTGCATTATAGGCATTTGCGCAAAGCACTGGGCCTCTTCAAAGGAGGCACATGTCTCGATGCGAGTCGCTATCACTAACCGATACACCTGGGGAGATATTGGACGATGATCCTTCTTCATGACACCAAGAATCCTCATCGCGTCTTCCCAGCGGCCTGCCATTGCGCACGACCGTAGCGGTGACTCGTAATTCTGTTGGTACATAACCACTCCATTATTCCTCATTGCATCAAAGAGGGACACCGCTAGGAACCACCCATCGGAACACCGCCTCAACGCTCTTCGCTCCATCGCGACCACCTCCTCGCACGAGATAATGGCCTGACGAACGCTGCGCTCGTCGGGTGGGGATCTGGAGGACACCATCTGCTGCATTTGGGCTACCACCTCTTGATGCCTCCCGTGGCGATAACAGACATGAATCGCCGCGTCGTGTGCCTCGGGGGGAATGAGAACATTTTGTTGTCCGCAGTAGGAAAGAAAAAGCAGACACTTCTCCCAATTACCACCGACTTCCCACAGCCGTGCAACACGTTCTACCATAATGGGTGTTAAGTTATTGTGTTTCCGAAGACCATCACTGTCCATGCGGAGAGAAACAAATGTCTTAAGTCCCAATACCCACGGAAGGACTGTACACAAGCCGCCACTGGCCTCACTGCTGTTCCTATTCTCTTGCACGCGTTTGGGGTTAATTTGGTGAGTGCCATGACAACGTGTGGACGCCACCAGCGCAGCACGAAGATACTCACAAGTGAGATCACTGCTTATAATGGGTGAGTGTGTACTGTTCTTTTTAATAAGGTCCACATCTCGCTGTCGCAGTAGCTCAAACTGCTGGTGGGCCTCCGTAAAATTTCCACAGTCTGCACATGCCGCCATATAGGCGACATGAACCTGGATGGAACGTGGCTTGCCAATTTCCCGGTGAAAATCGGTGTACAGGGCCCGCGCCACATCTAATTTTCCCTTCGCCCCGCAACGCTGGATCGCCCCGGAAAGCATTTCACTTGTTGGCGTGATACAATGGCGAGAGGCATCAATTAGGGCAGCGACACACGCAGACCATTGGCTGGTATGTTGATGTTGGTCAAGAAACGCTTTGAGTTTAGCTGCCCGCGTAGAGTTGCTTTGCGCAGCAATTTTTTCACTACGCAGCGTGCTGTTCAGTAGCTCGCTGTACGCGACTTTCTTCTGCATCAACCACCTCCCTTGACCAACACCACGTCCTTCAAAGACACACACAACTTTTATTTTTTTGAGGGGGGCTACGAGAGACGAAAACAAAAAGGGGGACCCCAGAGGCGCAAGCTGAATAGACACAACCGCCGTTGCCAATGGAGCCATAGGTATAAATATATTTTAAAAACCAAGCAAAGGTGCTGTGAAAGGAAGAATCACCACTCACAGAGAGAGCCCTTGTGGAATAAGAAAATCAAATAAAATGAGTGTATTACTGGCATGACAACGCTGGGGAGGAAGGCAGCCGCGGCGTACCCACTCCCCCAGGTGGCTTGTGACCGTGCAACCAATGTTGTGTGCCGCCCCGCTCACTTGTCGTCGGGGATGGTGATCGAAACATCTACGCCGGCGTCGATGGTGAAGGAGGTGATCTTCTTCACCAACTCCGTCGGGGCGCGCAGGTCAACCAGGCGCTTGTAGATCTTCATTTCGTAGGTGTCCCATGTGTTCGTGCCATTACCGCACGGGGTCTTTCGCGTTGTGATCTTCAGCGTGCGGGTGGGAAGGCGCACGGGGCCGCGAACCTCCACCTTTTCATTGCGCGCGTGCGAGAGCAGCTCCATCATCACATTCTCCACAGCCTTTGGATTGCGGCTCGTCATCTTCACGAGCACACGCTGCGTCTCCTGGGCGGCGCCCTGGTCCTTTTTCACGTAAGCCATTTCGTCGTGGTCACACCTTTCGTTTCATTTTTGGGGAAAAAAAAGCGGGGGAGGGGCACATAGTGGCACGATGACTGCAGTGGCACAAAGGCACAAGGAGGGGGGTGGAAAGAAGTCTACAGGAGATAAACTAAAGGGCTAAGTAGTGGCTTGCGGCTTCGATCAAGTACGTCATCGCTGCAGGTCACTAGACAAAGGTTCTCTTCGCCAACTCATGCGTCATCACGGGGTTAGGGGACAAAACCTTCCTCAAATCGGCGCTCGAAGAAATGACCACTTCCGCTTCTTGCACCACAGTTGACTCCCCATCAACCCCCGCAGGTACCTCCATCTCTGGAGTGACAAACTCCTCCACCACAAATTTCCACCAGCGCATGTCTCTCTCAATTTGTGACAGCGGGGTCCCATGAAAAAACCGCTGATGAATAGCGTCGTTGTAGACATCCCATGGAGCGAGCTGCAAAGCGTGGAGGATACGAAACGCATGAATATAAAAGGCTTTCTCTGCGCCTTTGCGAAAAACACAACGACCAAGTGCCACACGCCTGCCATATATGCTCTCATTTACGGGAAGGTCCATCCAGTAGTTGTTACACGGTACACGCAGGCGATCCCCCCAGCGCTGCGAACCCTGGTAGTGCTTCATGTGCGACCACTGGTCAGTGGCGTTCCAACCAACCGTCTTCAGGTACGCTTGGAATAGACTGCGCAATAACGTGTATGTATCCGGTAAGCCTAGTGTGTGGCATTTATTCGGGTCAACTTCCTTCACCACATCAAATTCTCCTGCATCCGCCATCATAAGGTTCCAGACGTCTTGGTGAGGTGGAATTTGCTTCGTTGCATGGCCCGGGGCATCACGGTAGCCAGGAGGGGAGCGAATGTTACAAGTGGCAGTGCTACTCGCAGCACCACCCCCGGGATCACGCGGAAGAATGAGACCGAACTGTTTCCGCACCTCCATAAGGTGATCCAGCTTTTCTTTATTCCGTGTAACAGGTATATTGAGAGCACACAATGTATCTACTGCGTGGAGTGCACAGAGTTCACGTGCTCTCTCAGGGGTAGACCCAATGGCATTGCCACCTCGAACTCCGTACGTCTCTGGAAGTGGCAAGTAAATGCTGCAGCGATACTGGTTGTTTTCGCTGTAAACGTAGTTGATGTAGGCTGCCTCATAGGGGTGTCGCTGCTCCACCATAAACTGCCGAAGGGTTGACATGGAAAGAGTGAGCAGCTCACGGTAATGCGGCTCTGAGCATATGTCAACCTCCACAAGATGCTGGCGAAGATCTGCAACAACACGGCGGTTAAGAGCCATCAATTTCTCCGACAAATTCATTGGCGCACCCCGTTTCCGACTCTTTTTGATACGAAGCCACTGCTTTAGAGGCTTTGGGAGAAGTGTCCGCACATCATCGCCCAATTCTCGTGGGGCGGGGGACATAAAACGACCATACCGCAAGCACGCGTCGTAGTATCTCGTTTGATCTACTACCTTGGGTGAAACGCAGACACCGAGGAAGGAAAGAATCAGTTCCGCATGCATGGCGCAGAGCAAAAGAGCATGTTCGAAACTTGTAGCTTTCCCAGTGGCACGCAGCACAGTATGGTCTGGAATCGGTGCAGTTGCAGTGTACCACTTCAGCTTCTTTCGGCAATGCGGACCGAATCCGATATCTACCTGCGTCATTTCCTCCTGTGCAACAGTCTCAACACAAGCCTCGAAACCAACTTGATAGTGCGTCTGGTAGAGCCAATCGATACGCTGCATTGCATAGGGATCAAAAAGGCACGACATTCCAGGCAACTTTTCATGCACCCACCAGGTCCCCTTTTCGCCCTCCACTAAATCAAAGATACCACCTTCGCTTTCGTCAATAAACCCGGTTATGCGATGTTCATTTACAGGACGGGAGTTAACTAAGGCGAGACGCATGGCAGGACAGTGTGAAAGTTGCCCTGCCTCTGGTATTGTCCTTGCATCCGTTTCGGCACGGCTTGGTTGCAGTATCTCAACTTCCAAAGGATCAATTACAAACGGGGTATTCTCCTCGTCACCGTCTTCCATTCCTGGAGCCTGGGTATTATGTTGAAAAATACGCGCATGAAGATACGCTAATTCCCCAGCAACACCACGCAAGAATGGATCATTACCATAGCGGCGGGAAAAATCATTGTACCGCCGCTTCGCACTACCGTAATGTGGTTGATAGCTTTGAAGCACCGGATACGACGATGCGTTCGTCCCCCGTCCACACAAGACCCCCGAGCTTCTACCATTGTGCGCAGCGTCACTATCATTCCGTTTGTACAGGATGGGGAAAGGAAGATCGTCAAGACTCACCTCTCGAACAGCGTCTCCCGGCATGGGGGCATAACGACCCTCACGCTTTGCCTCCTCCACTCGCTTACGCTGCAGCCGGTCAGACGTGAAAAGCGGGATTCCCATGGCGTCCAGGCATCTCTCACCATGCATGCATGCCGCTACAATGGCATCCTTTTCCTGATCGGCATACCCTACTGCCACCAGCTCAGTGTGTTTCATGGCCCCTAAGAAATGGGAACTGACTGGAAGAAGCAACTCCGCTCGATACAGCGTCTTGTCCGGGGTTTCGATTACGGAGAACGGGGACGATTTGCTCCTGTTCGTCTCACTACTGCCACTCCCCTCAATAAAACTAGATGCACCAGCCGTATGACGACTAATATAGTTTAGCATGCGTGATTTTGCGAACATGTCCAACTTGCCCAATACGCAGACATCCTGGACAGGCTCTTCTTGCTCTGCCTCCCTCGGGCCTACTACCATACCCTCCTTCGTTTCCCCCACCTGTTTCGTTTTCTCCGTCTTCTCAGCACCGAAGGCTGGCGGAGATCGAGCAACGGTGTGGTTCGCACGCCAACTACATGTAACCGCAGATGTTGTCAAGGAGGTGAATGACAACTGCTCGTGTTGCCATACCATACCGCACCTGCGTTTTGCGAAACAGGGAAGGCATTTAAGAGTTCCCCGTGAGCCGGCGCAGGCAGCCGTAAAACGTGTTGTGGCGGTGTGTGGTGTCAGGGGCATGCAACAACCATCACCTGATGCACTTCACCCCTTCCCTCTGTCTTCCTCGCTTCTTCTACGGCCCTCTCTCCACCACCCCCGTCTCCCCCTTTCTTCGCGTTGCGCTTTCCAGAAGTGCTGAGGAAGAAAGAAGCAGTTAAGCCCCTCTTCCTTCTCCTCGCTCAAAGAAATCTCAAAAACATGCGACAAGCACAAAGACAGAGAAGTATGCGGAAGGTACATTTAGACGTACAACGCGACGAAACCCCCCCCCCCCCCAAAAAAAAAAAAAAACGAAAAAAAAAGGGGGTGCGTACGTCAGCTGCGCACACCAATCGGCTCTACAGTTTACTGCGTACACAAGGAGCAGGGGGGGGGGGGCAACGAATAACAACGGTATCAAAAACAACCACCGTACAGCAAATAAAAAAAGTCAAAGTGAGAAAAGTAAACAACAAAAAGAACAAGAGAAACCAAAATAATGCAAATTATCGGTACAACAGTGAGCGTGACAGAGGGGGGGGGTGCGTGTCTCTCACAGCGTGAATCAGCACAATACAACACATGATGAGTATGTCAATGAATGCATTGGAGCATTTCATTTCTTTTTTTTCTTTTCCGAGTGAATCATTGAGTGATTTGTTGCGTGTTTCGATTGCACCGCATGCCCCAGTGAAACGCGTTCGAAAATAAATGGTGAGTGAAAGCAAGGAGAAGAATAACAAGAGGCGACCACAGGGAAGGAAAGGAGAAAAAAAAAAAGACAAAAAAAGATGCGAGGGACCCGCCTTCAAAGGAAAAAAGAGCGCATTCCGAGGCGCCGCATGAGACTCTCTTGGCTCTTCTCGGTCACCTGAAGATCATCCCACAAAATATCACACACGCAGCGCTCGGCGCAGCGCAGTAAGACAGGCTCGCAGCAGGCTGCACTGCTGACATGATTCGTCAGTGCTTCCTCGTCTGTTTCAGCAAATGCATCCTCGTTGATCTTCATGCTAAGAAGCAGGGTAGCAGCGGCGTAAAGCTGAACATTCCAAAGCTGCAGGCCGAAGACATTCGCTTCTGCGCATGCGCGGCAGAGACTCTCATCGTCACTTTCAGAAAGTGGCCCCACCGAGACGGCATCTGACGGAGTCGCTGAAGGGAGAAGGTGGGCACCGCCGTCCTCACCGCTCTTGTCAGTTGGCGTTGCAGGTTCCGGAGGCAAGGAGCTCCATGATTCGACTCCTGATTCCTCGTCGTCTGCCCCATTTCCTACACGACTAAAGCTATTGCGCAGGGTGATCGTGCCCTTCTGATGTGCAAGGATATTTTTTGTCTGCATCCGCTCCAGGAGCCAGAGGCAATGCACGAGTGTTCCCAGAGCGCAACCAAACTGATCCAGCGCAGCAGTGAACAAATTTCCCATATATTTCTTTAGCGGAACACTAAGTTGATTGGGTGAGCTGCAGAGTTGTCGGCCCATCACACCTGCAGGAAAGTCTTCTGCCGTCGTCACTGCCTCCAGAACTGCAGGGGCGGGAGGTGAAACGGGTATACTCTCCCGCGAGAGACATGGAAGGGAGAATCGGCCATGCTTGTTCGAATTGAGGCATCCATCATTACTGCATACACCGAACGAAACAATGTTGAAAATAAACTCCGTTGCGGCAGCAACAAAACCAGAAGTATACATCCCCTACCAGTTCCTTACTATTATTATTTTTGTTTGTGTGTATGTGTGTGCAAGAGGAAGAAGAAGACACCAACATCACAGGGGGGGAGGGGGGAGTGATGAAGGGGGAGTGTCTTTCAATGCAGCTCCAACCAGCGGTGGTGTGAACTCATCAACACCACAACATCAATCACGATAATGAAGAGGGGTGGGGGAGGAGGAGGGAAATAATATAGTAATATATATATATATATATATATATATATGGCGGTGAGCGGTGGAAACAGGCTCAGAGTTCCGTTCGAAAAGGCACGCCACGTTCGGGATCCAATTCGTGCGCACGAAAGCAGCGAAAGTGTGTGGTTTTCAAGTTCGGAAATATCGCCATCACACCCGCACCAAGAGGTCTTCCACACACTGCACAAAGCCGGTTCTCGTTCACGTGGACGCACCTCTGACACAACAGGGAGTGATAACGCTCTGCGTCAGCCAACATAGATGCGCTTGCGTTTGCACATATCTCCGCCGTTTGAGCCTGGGTGCAGAGTGTCTGAAACACACGAATTAGGTAAGAAGATATTTCAGCGACATGCACTTCATTAGGCAGTGATGTCATGACAGAGAGCGGATTGACGCAGCTTGAGTGCTCATTCAAGACCCTGAGAGCAGCCGAGAGGAGCCTTTGCTTCCCTTTAGGCGGGACGAGGAGGACGTGCAGAAGCATGTCGAAGTATTCATTATATGTGCGGCACACAGATGACATGTACACACCTCCGTCCAGCGGGAGTATGCCGTCTCCACACGTAGAGGTCTCCTCCCACACTCTGTTAGGGGACTCGCAGGTGGCGACATTGGTGGTAGTGCCAGAAGCAGGCTGCAAGTCATGCAGTATCCTACCAGAAGTGCTGTTGAGGTCCCGCAAGTGGCGCTCCTTGCAGTATCGCACCGCACCATCAATATCGTTAAGGTCGTACACCAGCCTTCTCAGGGCACCCCAGTGATCACCGAGTCGCTCAAACACCAGCACCTGCTCTTCAATCAAACCAGTATTTAAGAGAAGGGAGAGCACTACATCAGCCCCATAGTGCTGGCTAAACCGCAGGAATGTCAGCAGAGTCCGCCGTGTGGCGCCACGAATACCGAATTCATTCCCCGCAGGAAGCCCGGCGGCGCTCGATTTCACGCTGTCCACACCAAAGGATTGTAGACTGCATAGAATGTCAATGAGATTTGTGGCGTACAGGGTGTGCAGAGGCGGCTCCGTGTTGTTCTCAACGTAAATAAGGTAGTCCAGATACTTCTGAAGTGTGTATCCTCCGTATCCGAGAACCATCGGAAGAACAAGAGAAACTGGTAGAGGATTCTGCTGTGGCTCAACCACAGCCGTGAGCGCAGCGTCCGCATCAACCAACAGCATCCACGGGAGATGTTGTGCGAACAGCTGCTCATCACCACTCATCTGCAACACGATGGCAGCCTCATGGACGAGCCTCTGCGACTCACAACGCTCCAATGCCTCCGCAAAATGACCACCGTGGGCAATAACAAGCGGTAAAATCATCGGTTTGGGACATACGCCATTATCTCCAACGTAGTAGAGGCACTCTGTTGGCGACAGGGTCGACGCAAAGAGAAACAAATCCCCCAGCATTTTGACTGTATACGGCACGCACTCCAACACATAGAGAAGAAATATGGCAAACTCCACAGCCCGTCGATCCTCCGTGTCGTCACCCGAACCAGCTGCGCGGCGTCTAACCAGCAACTCGCACAGCTGATGGTATGCCTCGCCACTGCTCCATGTGCGTGTTGGATTGTACTCTCCTTGTCGTGCTCCGTTTGGCGGGCGCCGAAGCTCTGGCACGAGTTCCAACAACTCCAGTGTGCGTATTCCAGACAAGTCAAAGTAGCGAAAGGCCTCGGAGTACTTCTTATGTGCTAATGCGTGACGTGCACAAACATCATACATATTTCGCAATAAATTTTCATCCTTATCCTTGTACACGTACTCAGCATACAGTAAAGCCCGCTCGTATTGGCAAGCGTTGATGAAAAGGTCTACTACAGTCTTCCTGGGCATCATCAGAAACAACTGCACACTGTTACTACATGCAGCATACACACCAAGGGGTGTGGAACGCAATTGATGCGGCATTCTGTCAAAACCGAGCAATGCTGCATCGGATGATGACGGCGGGCCCCTGTTGTACGAAAATTCCTTTCCGTCCAGCCATGACTGCAGTAATACATGTCCATTGGCTTTGACGCCGAGAAGGAAGGGTGGAACCCACGCAACATCGGCAACCGGCTCCGAAAGTGTCACAACCGCTGCTGACTCCAAATCCGTCTCCGCGTCGCCATCAAACAAGAGAATTTGATCACCACCCATTCGAACTAAGATGTGAGAGCGGCCCTCACATCCACTCACGTAACGGCACAAAGGGCTGTGCGTCAATGTGTCTGTTGTTTCCACCCGCTGCATTAGCTGATATGTTTTCACATCAAAAACACAGTAATCCGAGAGGCTTCCTGCAACAATAGTGTTGTGTTTCCACGCTAGTGTCTGTATACCGTCACGTACCGCCATATGTGGCACGTCATCGAGTGCAGGGGGGTCGGTTGTTTTTTCTCCACATCCAAAAAAGTACGCCCTCTGTTCAGTGTACCCTACGAGGATTAATCGCTTTTTCATCACTATCGCCAATCGTTGCTGCTCTGCATTTTCCTGCCCCTGGGCCACGCAGCACGTCGTGATACTCCCGGGAGGCAGAGAGAGGAATTGAAAAAGTCCAATGCTGTCCAAGCTGCTGTGATGGAGCGCGTCCAGAGTGCCATCCGCAAGGACCAACAGTAGCGGTGTGGATTGTCTCCTACTCACATGAAGAAACGTAATGCCATGCGAAGCGATGTCTTGAACGGCGTCACCACCCGTGGTACCTGTGGAGGAAATAGTCACATTACGCAGGAGTGTTGTGTTCGTGTCATACCGCGTCTCCTCTCGGTCAAGGCGAATAACAACGTGGCACACATGCAGCGTGCAGTCTGAGCAGCCAACGTAGAGGAGATTTTCGAGTTCCTCATCGGGTGAGAGGTGCATTTCAGGAAACACCGGCTCCCCGCTGCTGCGCCCGACGGGAAGCATCACCACGGAGTTCACCCGTATGTTCCCGTGCGGGGAGGTGAAGAGCGTCTCCAGCCCCATTCCCCCACTCTCCGTGAGGAAAGACGTGGTCGTATACTCGCGCAGCACTGCAGTGTTACTCTTCGTTCTGTCTCTTGGCCCTCTTCTGCATCCGCGTCTCGCCCCACACTATCGCCCCCCTCCTGCCGTCAAACTGAGCCGCAGTGTTGTCAGAGTGAAAGAAAAGGAGAACATAACACCGCAAGTGCAGCAGTTAAGAGCAAATAGGTACACATACACATGCACGAAGAAGACCAACAGGCAGAAGAACAAAACAGCCTAGTGCAAAACGGTGGCTATTCCTCACCGGAACGGAGCGCGGGAAAAGAAATAGTATCTTCCTTCCTTCTCCCCTTATAACAAGATGAGAAGGTAAAAGAGAGAACAAGTTATTATGAAACGCGAATCCGTTGATAAAAGTTCGGTGCCATGCACCCGAATTCGTCGTCACTCGTTTTCTCCATCTTTTGATTACTCACGAAACGACAGTGCTGAAAGCGCCTTTAGTCCGCCTCCCGCGCTCCTCTTCGCAAGTACCACCCCTTCGCAATGTCTTTTCGCGTGATGACGCGTCGTCGGGAAATGCCATCCGCTGGGTTGTTTTTCGAAACCACGTATCTCCACGTGGCGTGAATGTCCTGATCGCGCAAGACGTTGTCTATGGCCGGCACTTCATTCACAAGAGCATCTGACTGTGCGTTGCTTTTTGCCATGATGTTCATCACCGTTGTATTGTCCACGCAAATGTGCAAAGGTGTCTCGTAGTTACCCCTGAATGCTTCTAAGGCCATATGTACTGTCCGAGCCTCTGCTTGTGAAATCATGTGTGGTTCGGCTTCCCACGCGCCTCCCGCTGCCAGAATTTCTCCTGAGTCCTTGAATAACAATGCGCCCATCCTTGCATGGAAGCATCCGTGGCAAATGTTGCTGTGCTTGGTGCCTTGACCGGTGGTTGTACCGGCCATTCTTTAACAGAATCTTTAACCATTCATTGCCGACTCACACAGCCGCTGTGGGAAACCCCGCGCCATCCCGTGGACGCAAAAACCCCTGTTCAAACGCGATAAACGTCTCCGTGCTATCTTAAAAAAGAAGTAGTACGGAAAAAGCGATTCACATCGCACGCCTGCTGCATACATCATGCGAGACACTGTGCTTTCCATCTCCTTGACGGATAGTGTCTCGAGAGATGGAGCCTCGCTTAATCGTCTTGTTGTTTTTGCGCTGAGGCTAACCGTATTTGTCTCGTGATTGAAATGTACCCCGATGAAATCGTACTCCCTGACGCATACCTGTTTTTCTCCCAGGGTGGCACCACAATGCCGTACATTTTTGTCAATCCATCTGGCCCATCTTCGGGGCCTACTGACCCGCTCTGCTGATGCGGATGTTGTCAATCCACATGCAAATAGTCAAGTCAGATGAAGCTGCAAACATTGGTTTGACCACCACCAGGTCCCTGCCAGGGCCCTCGTGACGGTGTGAAGAATTTCAGGGCTGCATTTAAAGCCCATGGGGAGTCGAGTAAACTCAACCAACTCCCTTGACTCCGTGCGGCAACGGAAGCCTACCCGCACATCCTCAGGCAATGCCACCTGAAAAAAGGATGCTTTTGGATCGAAGGTTGCTGCGGTATCATCGTAAGCCGCTCCCAAATATTGGGAAACATGACCCAACGGCACGCTGGCCTCGTAATCCTTCCGTTCATTAGTTTCCCGCGGCCATGCGATAAACCGCCGTCTCAACCCTTTTAGTTTTCCCTCCACCACTGTGAAGGGTATTGCCCAACCTGTTGTTGGGTGATTCAAAGCTGCGCTAATAATGCCTGCCTCCTTCATGGGCTGCGCGTCCTCCTCTGAAATCCCGAAGTTGGATTCCCTGCATTCCTGTTTTTCCTCAGTGGGTCTTTCCATGATGTCCCGCACCACCTCGAAACGCGGGTGCGCACCTTCGGCTTCAGGCGGCGCCTGA
>JASANU010000632.1:0-14219 GCA_030849675.1 Trypanosoma platydactyli | reverse complement strand
CAGGATATCCCTGCTGCCTTCTTTTCCTTCTTTGTTTCGGTCCAAGGAGCGTGCCCGCACCGTCTGTGCATGTTCCAATGCTCTAAAACTTTTCAACCCTCGTTTTTGTTTTTGTTTTTTTGACTGTGTAAGTTATGGTGTTGCAATGGTTGGGTGGAATGTTTTTTCCTGATCGACTGTTCTCCGTTTTCTTGTTTTATATATGTGTGTGTGGGTGGCACCCGCGGAGTTCCGTCAAAGAACCAACGGTTGTGGTGCTGGTGGTCTGTTCTGCTGCAGCGCTTGGTAGGGGTAAATGCTGTCAGGGATGCCGGGCGGCATGTGGAGACGCGGATGTAAATCGGATCTTCTCGGGGACGTGCTGGACTCTTCCTCTGCGCCCCAGAATTCGGCTTTTACATGGTTGGTTATTCCACTGGTGTTTTTCATGTTGCGCACTAGTTCAATATTTCCCTCACTGTCCTTTTTTTTTCCAGAGCAGACGTTTGGGAGAGTGATTCAAGGATGGAAAAGGACAAATGAGAAATAGCTTCAGTTGCTGAAAAGGTGTAATATCATGTATTTGCACCTGTGGAAACTCTAGTTTCCTATTTTTGTGTTGTTGATGCATCATCTTAGTTACTTTTTTTTTCTTTCTACGGATGGCTTTGTTGTTTTTCCGCTAACCTTATGATCTGTTATTGTTACAGCCTGCGTATCAATATCGGTTTACGTGTTCTTCGGTGAAAATCACATGATAATAAATAACAATACTGATAATAATGTAAAAAAAAATTAAATTCTTAATTACCCCTTTTTTTATTTTAAGAGGAAGAAGTAAAGATATCGCAATGGATTCTGAGCAGGGTTATCATCCTACCGAAGGGGACATACTAGGCGTTTTGCGCCTTCTTTATGATAATGGTGTTAGTATTCAGAATTCGAAGAGGGCATACGAAGAACTCCGACAATACCAGGCAAATCCTTCCTTCTGTATTTTATTATCCCACGTGTTTGTTGCCGAAAGTTGCCCCCTTCAGACATTGTCCCTAGAGGGATCCTGGATTCAGTATAGACGGCTTGCGGGAATTACACTTAAGAATAACCTCGAAAAATCGGAATATACTTTGGGTTTGGCGGCTGTAAAGGAAGCTGCCCGATGTGCCTTGACCGTGTTGGGTAACCCGTCGGACACTCGAATTGCCCGCGTCGCAGCTCAAATTGTTGTCAAGATAACAGCTCTTACCTCCTTTGACTGGTGGAGGGAATATGGATTGGGAAATCTTCCCGATTTGCTTCTGAATGAGTTGTTTAATGCAGGGGAATTAAAGACTTTGGCAGCCCTTTACACGCTTCAGTATCTGATGGAGGATCTCCCCAAGGATATAGGAGGTGCAAGCAAAGATGTTATTGTACGAGTTGCAACGCTTGTGATGGATCAAAATGCTCAGAGCGAGATTCGTAAGGCAGGGTTTCGAATGTGTTTTAACATATATGAGCAAGCTCAGCTTCTTGACTGGAATGTGGATGAGCTGTCACCTCTGCAAAATGGTCTAGGTAATGCAAGTAAAGCATTTGCAAGCGTTTGCACCACGCTTCTGGACCAGGGATGCGGAGGAGACATGACTATGATGGCTCAGGTGCTGCGCTCGTGCGGCTTGTTACTTGATTATTTTGACTCTTTCATTTCCATGTCTGATGCAGAGATAGCTACGGTGGTTGATTGTTGGGTTGATCGTACAATCACTCTTGTTACCTCGGGAAACATCACAACTGAATATGATCTTCAGCTCAAGACAGCGGCGATAGATTTATTGACGTTGGTCATGGAGTTTTACGATCGCAAGGGAGGTGAGGGGTATGCGAGCTTTCTTGTGGGCCCGATACTACAAGCGCTACCGACCTTTGTACCAGCGCTGGTTACTTTTGTTCCTTTGACAAAGGATTGTGTAGAAAATATTCTATTAGAAGATGATTATCGGCTACGCGATGTTGGGGCAGTTGATTTTCACTTTATTGAGCGGAAGAAAGATATATCTGAAGATGTTTTTGACGACGAGTGCGGTGCTGCCTCATTACGCTCATCGTCATTGCGCTGTATTGACGCCCTCTGCGCTCTTTCAAGTAAACAGTCGTTTCCGCATGTATTTGACCGTGTCAAAGTTTTATGGAACACTGATTGGCTACACAAAGAGGCGGCAATCGTGCTAGTTGGAACCATGGCTAATGGCTGCTACGCTGAGATTCAACCTATGCTTCCAACGGTTTCCCGACAGCTTATTTCTGCTGTTGGTTCGCCTTCAGAAGATATTTTTGTGGTCAGTATGGCTATTTGGTCCTTGTCACGGATGTTAGAATGGGCTTATGCATGTGAGGATAGGATCATCACTGATATTCTAGAGGCTATAACGGCACGAATGCAAAGCACCAGTAAACGTGTACAACAGGCTGCAGTTTCTGCTCTCAATGCCATTTTTCTTACAGGACAGAATATGGGGACAACTTCAAAAATTCTGAATAGTCTTCCCTACATAACCGAAATAGTAATTTCATGTTTGCCTATTTATTACGACAGAAATTTGTACCTTCTCTGTGATCTGGCACTACACTTGATTGGCCTTGCAGAACATGATGTAACATCACATATTGATAGCGTGTTCAAGGCTAATCGAATTGAGCGTGCCAAGTTATTTGAAACATCCTACACAGCAGTCTACATAAACGAAACACCCAACACACAAGTCGACAAGGATATTTTCTCCATTGATCGTGTTATTGCAGGTTTTTTGACACGGTTTCCAGATCCTAGAGTTTCCTTAGGGTTTCTCAACACCTGGCATGAGACACTGAAGGATGCTTTGGTCCGAGATGTCTGGGAGGATGCCGGTCTGTTGTGCAGCATTGCGTGTACTTGTTGGAACTTTGTAAGCGTTACTCAAACAGCTGACCTTACTGAGTGGTCTCAGCAAACACAAGGGTCACTTGGAGGTTTGGGTTTTCAGCTTTTTGTTACATCCCGTCAGAATGCAGTAAAGTCGGCGGCAGCCACACTTCTCCATCGGCTGTTAAGGAGCCTTGGAGGCTCTGCTCTCCCTCCTGGAATAAGCGATAGGTTACTAGTTAGTCTTACTACTGCTATTTCTGTGGCTGATGATCCATACGAAAAACTAGAGTTGGTGCGATTGATCACTGCGATGGTGGAAGCTCATTCAGCCGAGCTAACACAGCACGCCTATGCCGCGTTTTGTGCAGCTGTCGATACACTTCGAAGCGATGTCTACAATGATTCCCTTTGGTTATTTGCCCAGATGACACATGAAATATGCAGCACCATCAGTGTTGTACCACTTCTTGTTGGACGGTCGCGTCCCGATGTGATCGCGCAAATCATGGCCCAAACGGAAAATACTTATGAGAAATCGATAGCGACAATACGCTTGGTAGATACACTTTTATCTGCTGAAGAGGTCGCTCTTGATATACTTCCAGATGCCATGCGTCTTATTTACAGCTGGCAGCAATCGGCATGTGATTTTCCAGGGACTCAGGAAAAACTTAAATCCTTGTTATTTTTCTATAACAGCAAACAGGGTGCGCAGTTGAGAGAGCATCTGAATGCACTCCATCCAAATATTCGTCAAATGCTGCTCTCAACGTATGACATGAGTTGATGGAGACTTTTGTAGTCGAAGGTAAATAAGGAATCTATTGCTATACTTGATTAGAGACTACCAGACCTTTTTTTTTTTCAAGGATGGCACTGAAAATAGAGAAAAAGAAGCTGTGTGATATGGGATGAGGAGGTAAGTGCTTACTTTTCTCTACCTTTTCTTGTTTACGCGCCTCCATACTTGCCGAGATTCTCTCTTCCCCAGAAATATGTTGTAAAATTGGAATTCCCCCCTTTTTTTCTGTGCTCCTATCTTTTTCCTTTTTCTGAGTTTAAGTTGTTAGTTAATTTTTATTCTTAACTTGGAGGGGAGAATAAGAATGCGGCGTTTTTGTGGTCCGATGGAGCTCACGCTAAGGAACTGCACCCTGTCGCTGCGTTATAGGTCAGTCACCAGCAGAGGGGTTTCAACCGTTCTTATTCCATTAAATGTTTTGGGTCAACATCGCAACTATCACCAATACTCGCAACCTGCACCCTATCCCCCGCCCTATCCTCCTCATCCTCACGCGACTTCCTCAGCACAACACCCGCAGACTCCGCTATATGGATTTCAGGCGGGTTCACAAGTTTCATCTATTCCTCCACATCAACGGGGTGGTTCGCCATTTTACTCAGGGGTGGGAGTTCCTGAGTTGGGGAGCAAGGAACGACCCATAGTTGTTGTTTCAGCACCTCAAGGAACTTCGTGGACGACACGACTGTGGTTTCTTCTACTACTTGGAATCGGACTGAATTGTGCTCTGAACCTTATTGATGAGCTTAGTGCGAGGATGCAAGAGGGTAGCTCATCAAATATCTCAAACATTCCTCGTAGTGCAATTGGCGGAACGTTTGGGAGCCCTGATGTAAAGCCAGTCGATTTAAGCGGTCTGGATGTTACCTTTGACACTATTCGTGGATGTGACTCAGCGAAAAGAGAACTTGAGGAAATTGTTGATTTTCTAAAGAACCCAGGGAAGTTTCATGATCTGGGAGGACGCCTTCCAAAGGGTGTGCTGTTGGTAGGGCCTCCTGGATGTGGAAAGACAATGCTAGCCAAAGCCATTGCAAAGGAAGCAGGGGTAAGTTTCTTCTACTCTGCAGGTAGCGAGTTCGATGAGATGTTTGTGGGTGTCGGTTCACGCCGCATCCGAGAACTTTTTTCGGCCGCAAAGGCAAATACCCCAGCTTTGATATTCATCGATGAAATCGATGCCTTGGGCGGTAAACGATCTCGAATTGATAGCGGGTACTCCCGCATGACGTTGAACCAACTTCTCTCAGAAATGGATGGATTCGGCTCGAAAGAGTCTGTCATTGTCATTGCGGCTACTAATACACCCGAAACACTTGATACAGCTCTTGTCCGCCCTGGTCGCTTCGACACAAGAATATCTGTGGATCCTCCCGATGTGAAGGGACGTACAGAGATATTGCAGGTTTATTTAAACAAGGTGAAGGCTGATGCCACTGTGAAGCCATATGAAATTGCTCGCGAAACGACAGGTTTTACTGGAGCGGAGCTTAGTAACCTGGTCAACATTGCAGCGATTCGCGCTGCGGTGCTTAACAAGAATCTCATAACAATGGATGAAATTGAGTATGCAAGAGATCGAGTGACGTTGGGTGCCGAGAGTACCATCACCCTCTCTAAGGAGGAACGACGTCTGGTCGCCTATCACGAAGGAGCTCATGCCTTAGCAGCTCTTCTCTTGGAGAAGGAAGGCGCAGAACCCGTACACAGAGCGACAATTGTTCCACGGGGCGGCGGTGTCATGGGGCTTGTACAACAGCTGCCCGCGACTGATAAGTACAGCCAGAGTAAAAGACAATGTTTGACACGCTTAAAAATTTGCCTTGCAGGGCGAGTAGGTGAGGAGATTCTTCTTGGAATGGATGATATAACTACTGGTGCTAGCTCTGACTTTCAAGCTGCGACCCAAATGGCGCGAAATATGGTAAGGCGTTTTGGCTTTAGTGGAGAACTTGGTTTCGTTGACTACGAGTCTTCGGGTACTCCAGAGGGTGCTTATATATCAGATGAAACAAAAAGGATGATTGAGAAGGAGGTCTCTTCCATTTTACAGCAGTCATATAAGGATATCAAGGGTATGCTTCTCAATCACAGGAAAGAACTGGACTCTTTGGCTCAGCATCTCCTGCAGCATGAAACCCTATCTGGTGATGATCTTAAAAGAATTTTGAAAGGTGAAGTGCTGCCAGAAAAGGTTAAGGAGAGTGTTCAACCTCCACCCCCCAAATTATCTAATGGTTCGAATGAAATAAACCCAAAACGTCGTCCCGTGACAATTTCTTAGTAGACACATCCACCGAAAGAAAGGAATAAGGGGGAGGGGAGGGGAGGGGGAAGAAGGGGTGAGAGAGATGGGGAGAACAGAGCGGGTTGAAAGAAGAATGTGCTATTGTATTTCCAAGGGATGCTTTGCTTCGTTGCATTTTCTATTTTCTTAAAAAGGAGGTGTGTTACCCCCTAGGAAGAGACAGGTATGTCAATAATGGAATGGTACAACCATTCAATGGGAAAAAAAAAGCGGAAAGGGCGTGGTCAGGTACAGAGTTATACTCTCAAGCCGTCTTCTGGGGCTTTGATCCGTTGGTGAGGCACCTCTACCTACCTAAGGTGGAGGCTAAACCGTCAAGCACTTACACGTTCTTCTGTTTTTTTAAATTGTTATTATAGTTGTTCTTTCCCCTGTTTATACATATACATATATATATATATATATATATATATATATATATATATATATATTATTATTATTATTATTATTATTATTATTATTATTATTATTATTATTATTATTATTATTATTATTATTATTATTATGCAGAGCTTTCAGGATATCCCTCTATTTTTCTTTCTTGTGTGGGCGAGGCAAACAAAGCAAGGTAGGAAAATTGTGGTTGTAAAAAATAGGACATGCGTCGCATTCATTCTCAGGTGTCTTCCCCTGGTTTTGTTGGAGGGCCCTTGAATTTAGTTTTTCATTCACCATGTTCTACTCCCGCTTCCTCCAGCATGCAAACTCGTCATTCTATGACTGGATCCCGTGAAAAGCGGCGGAGCCAGCCAAACGCTGACCCCACAACTGGGAATCAAATGTCGATTGTAGAGCCACCCGATCTAACGCAGCACATTCAATTCGGTCTAAACAACTTGGAGTTCGTCAAACTTCCAGATGTTTCTGAAGAGTCTCGAAAGCGCTCTGACATGGAAAAAGAATGTGAAATGCGAAAACGTTTTGGAGAATATGGGCCTGGTGAGCGGCTGGTCAAAAACTCCCAGCAAACAAGACGTGACATGCTGCAGGAACAACAGGACGTTGATGGGCTTCCATGGGAGGTTCGATGGAGGAAATCACTCATACCCACTTCGGAGGAAATGGTTCAGGATCTTCGTGATCGCTTTGACCTATATATTCAGGATCCCATTGAACGGGAACAGGAATGGTACTTGCATTGGAAGGATAGATCCTTCAAGATTCAGAAGGATCGTATGATTTGGCCTCAGGGGTATACAGATTATCTTGACCACTACGATGAAAGTGGTAGGCGTCGGGTTCTTCCCTCTGATCAACGCTGGTCTGACACATCTTGGAAACATTTGGCTGATACAAAGTACAAGGATCGAATGTGGCTCATAGAAGGGGAGGAGCGGAAGGCGGTGCATCAAAGTCTTCGTGAGGAGCGGGTACTCATTGAAGAGGAAGAACGGCGGCAGTTGGAGATGGGTGATTTGTATAACGGGATCGTGTCTGGTGTAGTGGATCTTGATCCCGAGCAAACCTATCAAGCTCTCTCGGGAACGGCGGACCCTATGGAGGTAGCCCGGACGAAAATAAAAATTCAGGCCTATGGTGCCAAACAGGCACTGAATGACGGAAAGGAAACCAACGGTACACAGATTGATCCCATTTCCGGTTTCCCAAAGGCAGATATGGAGCCACTTCCTACCGGAATAACGGTAGAACAGGGTGCTTCTATTGCTGCCCAGGGAAATATTCAGAATGAGATATTAGAGCAGGTGGCATATGTAGCGAGAGAGGGTGGTGAAGACCCGGTTCCTGCTCTCATGAAGGCGCACCACACTGCATCAAAGCGGTATGAGGACCGTCCAGCACTTCGTTCGCTGGTTGAGGGAAGGATTGAGGAGGTGAAAAAGCTTCACAAGGCTCACACAACACCCATGTTGGATAGCATGGAGGGGGTTGTGGAGAAGATTGAGGGCGAATTTACACCTCCTGATAGTCATAAGAAAGAGACATCCAAGTTTAATGCATCAACGGCTTCTGGGAGTTATGTCGTGACACCTCAAAAGTCTGAAAAGCAAAGCACAAAAGAGATTCCTTCAGGTTTTATTCAAATAGATAAACGTCCACAGGGTGCAGAACCCGACGTTCCAGTTGAGCTTTACCACACCCCGCAAAGTCGTGAGATGGAGACCTTGCCAGAATGGTACCGTGAGTCTCTAGTAGAAACGGACCCTCTAATTCGAACTTATTCTTTGACGCACGATCCACTGGAAATGAAAGAGACCGAAACGACAGGATGCTACCAACCACCTGAACTCTCAGAGGAGAGGCGCATTACGAGTGACGATGCTATTAGTGGGGTTTCTTCTTTTGATGAACTAAAGATGCATAAAGTTCTATCTTTACCGGAGTTGGTTGAGGGATACAAACCACTTCCACTCTTTAGGGAGGTTCCCAAGAGGAATGAAAAGGAAGCCCATGGAGTTGAGCACGAACAACAAACTGAAAAAAAATCTGAAAGGCTGCGCAAGGAACGTCAAGAGCGAGTGAGGAAGAAGAAAGTCCAGTACGACCCGGACATTCTCCTTCCTTCTTTGCCATGGGAGACGGACTCTGTTACGGATGCATACCGTGGGGTTGCAAAGGAGGATGCAGTGGATTTTAACAAGGCAGACATGGAAAAGACTTGGAGGGCCTACCGTGATACCTTTCAGCAGAGTATCACAGAATTCGGAAATCTTACACAGGTGACGACAGAAGACAAGTGTGAGCATATGCTGATGGATACAATGGAGCGTTTTCGCCGCGGGGAAGTGGGAGAACATCCGCAGATTCCTGAGGATCACGATGCTATCTTCCGCATGGTTTTTGAAGCGCATACCAAGCACTTTCTTGCAGATTTCTACAAGTTTAGAGGCAACCGAGTAACCGAATCCAAGGCAGTAAAGGCAGAGGCGGACGAGATCCTGCGACGTGCTTCCGCCAAATGCAAATTGCTTGGACCAAGCTTCATGAACTTTATCCAGGAGATGACATCTCTCGAACTTGACTCTGTTCGAAAGAATCCTGCCCAGCGGTATGCTATTATGATACGAGATCGGTCTTATGAACCGTTGGGAAAGCCGTTTATAAATTGGATTAACAATGAGCTTGCTGAATTTATTTTAACTGAATTCCAGAGTGTAGAACAGCTGGAAACAAGTTTAGAGTTCCTGAGAAGACATATTAATGATGCAAGAGTTAAGTGTCCAATGCGCCTGGAGGGAATCCGAGACTCTGCCCGTGATGCCACTGTTGAAGCCTTTTATGAGTGGTGCCGCGGAGCACTTTGCTTTTATGCGGGTAAGCAACTTCATCGAATGTACATTGATTTTGCTGACACTCGGTTCCGAACGCGAGCGGAGGAGTTGTTTGAAGATTCGATTGAATGGTTTTCCAACTACGCTAAGGCTTCAAATGGTATTGTGCAAATTCCAATCCCTGACTCTGACCCCCCTTACGAGTATGATGAGAAAGACTTTCTTGACGGGGAAAACGCTATCTACGCTGAAATTAGCGGACATTTGGATAAGGCGGAGGGGTTATGGCACTCTGGAACATCAAAAAGATGGTACCCTGTGACTGATGAGACAGAGTACATGTGGTATAATGAGCGCCGTGGCCGATTGACTCTTGCTTTGGACATCTCTGACCGTTGTATGGAGAATGTGAACAAAAAGACACATCCGTCTATTCATCCATTTCCTGAGCGGGCCCGACCCTTTCTGGAGGGTGCCCCATTGACTCAGGAAACAGCGGAGCATCTTTGGATGCGTCACATGGGGGATTTGTACTATGAACACAGCGAATTTATGTTTCGTCAGGGACGTTTTCAAACAGCTCGATCCTACCGAAATAAGTGCCTAAACTTGTATCACCTTGCCATTCGAACAGCTCGTGAACGACTTCCTCCATCGTGGAAGGCAATTCTACTAACCGAGGCAAAATACCTGATGCGGGTGTACGAGCCGGGGTCAGACGTTAAAAGACACTTAAAAGAATTGGAATTAGTTGTTGACAAACTCTTCGAGGAAAAGGAGCCATCTCATTGGATGGAACCTTTTTCTGAACTACCATACCGACTCGCTCTGGTCCATGCCAACCTGCCCGCGTTTGGCGAGTTTATTACGAATGAGGTCAATGCGTCTATCAAGACGAAGCCATCGAACACGTTGCTTCTCGAGAACATGCAGCATCGCGCACGTGGTGGCTCCTCTATGGCGGAGCTGGATGAGTATTTCTCTCTTGTGAACAAGGTTTCGGAAGAGGTCTTTCGGAAGAAGGTGCTTCAGTGGCGGGCAAAGGAGCATGAGGGCTCAGATCCGTATCTCTTTTGGACACACCTCTACTTTGCCTTCCGTGTTCATCCCCAGAACGCAGAGGAGGTGTCCAAGATGTGGGACATGTACGAACCTGCCTTCTTGTACATATACACCCAAAGTGCACTTGCTTCTCGTAATCGCGGACAAAAACTAATTAACGACTCCTTGCGACGCATGTGTCAGATTCTTCTGCCGGGGGATGAGAAGCAGAAGAAAATACTTCTAAAGGAGCTGACAAACGTGCGAGAGAAGTTGGGGCATCTTATTGATCGACGAGAATTGGACCGCACCATCCACGCGCTAAATACCCATCTTTCTGACCCATCGAATCCGACATTTACGTACGGCTCTTCTTTGCTTTACCGAGAGGCTTTGAAACATGAACGTATCGCGAAAAATCCTACTCTTCGTTCAGATCTTGCTGCGCACGAATACTCTGAGTTGTTAAAACGAAAAGAGGCTCTCCGTGCAAATGGAGCGGCTCTCAATCCACAGCAGGCGGCAAAATTGCAAGAGCAACAGACCCCTGCCTCTTTCATGAATGACGAGCCCCTCGGCACGCAAAAGGATCTCTCCACCAAAGAGATGTTTGGAACTGAGTGAGATTGCCTCTTGTCTCATGTCTGTTGGGACGCTTAGGGTTTGAAACTATCGCACTCACATTGGCAATTTTACCCTCCTCGAGACGTTTTCTTTTTTTTTTTTTCTGTTGGTTTTACTGACTAAAAGCTAGTTGCTGGGTTGCTGCCCGTGCGGAAACTCACGAGAAATACACGTTTCTATTCTTGTGTTTTGTAGTTCCTCATTTTTTTCCCTATCTTCCACTGTCCCCACTTTTTATTTTATTTTAGGAGCTTGTGAAGAAAAGGTCAACTGAGATAAGGCTACCTACTCATCTACCTGGTCCCCGTCTTTTTATCCCTTACCTTTTCCCTTGAGCTATAACAGAAGGAGCGCGCAGTCTTTTTTGGGAGTCTTCCCAAATTTGGGTTTTTATTTTGCCATCCCACACGCCCCCTAATTCCCTCCCCGCGGGGGGTTCTTTAGGGTGGAAAGACCCCTTAAAGTTGCCACTTCGTAAGTTAGTGATTATATAAGCCCCCTCTTTTGTCTACATAGAAGAGATTTCTGGCTTCTATGGTTATGGATGGGTTTTTTTTTTGATGCGGGTGCTCCTACGACAGGATTCAAGATGCACTTTGTTTTCCACCTTTTGTATCTCTCTTAATTCTTCTAGGATTATAGGTAAGGGTAGGGCCGGCCGATTCGATAAGTGGATATTCTCATTTTTATCTTTATCTTTGTTCTTCATGTGTGTCACCTACCTAATACTGTGTGCCTCTCTTTTCACCCCCTTTTTTTCACACGCACGCGCCCACATCCACAGCAGGAGAAGGGATCTCAGTAAGAATGAAGGACGAGGCGTCCGAAAAACATGAAGTGTTCTTACGGGAAGTGGGAACTGGAATCGATGCCCACACTTCTAGAATGCGAGAGGGCATTCTTCACATGTTAGAGCACCACCTAAAGGAGCAGCAGAGGTGCATTAAGGAGTCTATAGAGGCAGAGGCCAAACTCCGGGAGCAAGCTCTAGTAGAACAGAACAGAGAAACGGGACGTCTACTTGACAACGTACGGAGTGATATTCAAAAACAGAAGTTGTTAGTGGAGCGCCTGATCCTTGCGCTCGGTAACGCACACAAAAAACTTTGGTGGCAAAGGCGATTTCGTGATTGGGCCGATTGGCTGCTGTACAAACGGAAAGGACGACAGCTCGAAAGGGCTATGGATCGTTCTGGGAATATATTTCGTGTGTATCATGTGTATACACAGTGGCGACTTCTTGCCGCTGCACGTCGGCAGCAGGGGCTCGCACTGGCCGAGGAGTCTCGTTGGAGGTGTCGTGAAGCGGAACTGTTGGCGCAGGTGAAGGCTCTAAACGAGATTCTGGAGGATGAGCGGCGTCGAGGTGATGGGTTGGAGGAGAAAATGAAGACTGCGCTTGTCCGGGGTGTCTGCGCTCTAAACAAAGAGGCGGTGCACGTTCTTAGAGGGACGCAGGAATCGGAGGAGACCAGAGGAATTCCTTCACAATTACACGATGCACGAGCCATACTCTTGCCATCGACACGCACAAGTCACACACCCAGTACCACCGCGAGATTTGACACCTTCTCAGGACAAGTCCCAGGTGCAGGTCTCGGACCGACAACTCTGGGAACGGGACCAGTGGAGAGCAACGATTCGTATCCACACTACGGTGTGATGCCGCAGCAAGAGCACCAACAAACATGCCCAGTGCACCACGTCTCTTCTTTCCCAGGGCCACCGTGCCACGTCTGCTATGCTCCTGATACCTGTACGTACAACAAAAAGACGTTACCACATCAACCCTTCGTGGTGTCCGTTGATCCTTCAGCAGTGCGTAGCTACGGCATTACACCCGCTTCTCAGCGGCCACCACAGGTAAAACGTACAACTGTGAGGTCAGGGCACTCACGTTCAGTGCGCTGAGTACACCAATTCCATGCATGTGCATGGAGTGCCTGTTGTAACATGTGGAAGACACCATGAAGACAGCGAGTACCAGCATTGAAATATTTATGCCCTTATCATGGAAAGGTCTCTTTATTTTCTCTAGAACTATCCTTACGTCTTTTCTTATTTTTGTTTTCGTTGTCGTTTTTCTGTGCTGGTAAGAACTGAAACAATGACTAATTCGAAAAGCAAGATGAAAATCAAAATTAAGGGAAAACTGACTCTCTGCAAAGTCATAACCTTGTATGTGTACTCATGGTGAAAACCGATTTATCGTTTTGCTCTGCGCTATACACCGGAGTGGTTTATCTCTGACACTGTGATGCACTATGACTTCTATTGCGACTATACCCAGAATATGAGAATTTTATTCCTTGGATTATCAATCTTGATGCTTTCTGTGCCTTTCTTTATTCATTTTTGTTGCTCTTTGGTCCTCTTAGCCCCTCCACTGTTAATGCATCTAGCTCAGCATATGAATCGAGGTGCTCATCGTGCTGTGATGACACAACTCATGGATGCGCTGAACGTTCAGCGAAAGGCTGCCTTGCTTTCCCTGCCCTTCGAAGCATCTCTAACATCTGTCACTGACGCTACATCATCATCACCACCAACACCATCACTGCCGTTAATATCATCGAGGCTTTTCAACGGGCCTATGGACACTGAAAAAGAAGCGCTACCGTTTGTGCGAAAAGCGGTACTCCGTGCCCTTGAGCAGGCCCCATTTGGTTGTGAGGGTCGTCGGTCATCTGAGAGCCCGGAGATCGGAACCCTCATGGAAGGGCGCCGCCTTGTGGGACTCGATCTCGCCTCTACAAATATATCCAGTCCATTTAATCGCACAGACCTTTCTGGCTCTGAATTCACCGATGCTTTGGTGAAGAGCAGCACCTTTAATCTGGCCCGGATGCGAGGTTGTGATTTGAGAGGGGCACAATTTCACTCGTGTACTTTTTTAGCTACCGACGCTGCGGGTGTTGATGCCCGATACGGACGCTTTTTAAATTGCGTTTTCTGCCGTGCTGATATGACTGGCTGGAACGTCTGTGGGGCGACATTCTACCGGTGCACATTCACTATGTGCGATCTGAGTGACTGGGTCTACGATAGCCAGACAACAGTTATGGAGCCGGTTGATTGGGGATGCTGCCGGCGTCTCAACTGGACTGTGGCGCCTGGCTGTGACGCTGGTGAGTGTCGTGTAGTGGGGAAGGGGGACAGCAGTAAGAGGCCACTATCACTGCCTCCACGTGATCATCCACCATTTCGTGAGTAAATTCCCTAACTCATCACTGTTACAGTGCCTTTTTCCACTCCCTACGCGTTCTATTTTATTTTCCATCGGCAGTTTGCCCTTAAAGGCTGTCGAAAAAAATGTGTGAGGCGGGTCCAGCATATCCCCACGCTTTCTGG
>JASANU010000631.1:0-14000 GCA_030849675.1 Trypanosoma platydactyli | reverse complement strand
GTCAGTTAGCAGTATATATATATATATATATATATATATTTACTGTGCGTGAACGTTTTGTATTTAACGACGCTAAGCCTCCATTATATACATATATGTTTTACTCCTCTCTCAGTTACACATTTGATTGGATTCTTGTGTTGTTCGTGTACTCTCAGTGATGGCGTTTTTTTTTCTGCATTGTCGTTTTGATACGTACTTCACTCTTTGTCCACTTCACACGAGATACTAAACGCTGTTTTTCTGTCATATCTTGCTTTTCTTCTGTTGTTGTGCTGGGCTGCTATAGTACCTAGCGCGTTTAGTGAGAGGCAATGGATGCAAACGTTCCGGCAGCATTTCTGGCCAGTCTGATTGGAAGCACTGTCCACGTCAAGAGCAAGTGGGGGCCGGTGTACGTTGGAACACTAGTCAGTTGTGATCCCTACATGAACCTTCAGCTCCGGGACACGGTGGAAAAGGCAAAACAGGAGACAGAGCTCGGGGAGATGCTGCTGCGTTGCAATAACGTGCTGTACATCCGAGAGGCGGCAGAAGGATAGAGCTGCTACGGGTGTATCAATCACAACATCAATAACGCTCACAGGAGCAATGGAAACAACAACTATTACTGCTTTCATCATCAGTATGAGAGAAGCATAGGGAGGGGAAGAGGAAGAAGATGCAAGTGAAAGGGCCGAAAAAGAGTATATGCATTGAATCACTTTAGAAACTTTGTTGTGGTGGCGGAGGGAGGGGGTTTGCTCATACAATATAAGCGATAAGAGGACGAAAAAGAAACCAAAACTTTTTTTTGTTTTACATTTTTTTTTCTCTTTCTTATCCCCCCTTTATGTTGGCTTTTCAGACACTTTTTTTCTCTGTGTGTGTGCGTGTTTCTGAGAGGGAGCCCATGTCTGCATCCTTGTGCCCTTGTTGCCGTCACTGTTCTTTAGATTGCCTATCTGGTATTGTGTTGAAGAATAATAAAACCGAACTGCACATCGTTTCAAGCAAAGAAATGGCACATATTCCGACTAAGTGGGCTGAACGCAAGGATAAACTCTACATCACTCTTCAGGTGAGCAGTGCCACCGATGTTGACATCAAGTTTGCAGAGAAGACAATAAACATCAGTGGGAAGGGCATTACACCCAAGTCAAGCGAGGCGCACCAGATTAAGGACCAGATTACCCTATTCAAGGAGATCGTACCAGAGACGTCGAGTTTCAAGGTAATAGGCGTTGCCATTCAAGTGTGTGCAACAAAGAAGGACGAAGGCTACTGGAATAAGCTGGTGGACCAGCCAACCAGCAGCACAAAGAACTGGCTCTCAGTGGACTGGAACCTTTGGAAGGACGAAGACGACGTTGATGATGTGCCTGCCGGTTTCGGCGACTATGGTGACCTCTCAAGCATGATGAACATGGGCGGCATGGACGGCATGGGCGGCATGGGCGGCATGGAGGGCATGGAGGACATGGATGGTGACTCGGACGATGAGGAGGAAGGAGATGCTACCGAGACTCCTGCGGCTGACCTGAAGGACCTCGATGCGTGATATGACCTGACCGAGCCTTCAGTGAATGGATGGGGAAATAAAGGCCCGGGTGCGTGTGCTTGAGAAGCTTTTTTGTTTAGAACTAATGAAGGAAGTGTGGGGAAAAGGCACATAAAGATATTGAAAGGAAGAAAAAGGAGGTCCTAGAGAAGCGCGTGTGGAGGAGGTGAATGCAGTGATGAGGATGGGGAAGAAACCAAGAGACTGGGCTGCTGGGGGGTGAGAGAAAGCGGATGACATTTCTCTTTTGGACTTGTCACTCCCAATCTGCAACCTGCCTGACTCCACAGCGCTGCCTCAGCAAGAGGGTAAAGTAAAAAAAAAATATATATATATATATATATATATATATGTGCCTTCCCCCATATTATTATTATTATTATTATTATTATTATTATTATTACTATTAAGTATCATTATTTCCCTGCTTGGTTAATTTTATAATATGATGGTCATACCTAGACCGAGAGAAGAATACGCGCACACATATACACTAGAAGGAACAAACACGAAAAAAAGCGCAATGAAAACGATATCATCATCTAAACTTCTTTAAACAAGTAGGGGGAAAAAAGAAAGGGAATCAATGATTGGACAGAATACTCTCCAAGAAAGTTTATCTTTCTTAACATTTCCTATGCTGCTCTTGTTGTACTGACAACAACGTGAAAACGTATTTACCTCTTTTTGTCATATTTTTACTTTCATAATCGCTGTGCAAACGCAAGAGGAATATCAAGCTGTGTTTTTTTGTTTGGGTGGGTGGGTAGGGGAAGTTGTAGGGCGGCTCAAAAGAGCGAGAAGAGAAGAAGAGCACAAAGCATGACTGAATTGTGGGAGGAGGACCTCTTGGAGCGTCTTGACGCGTTTTTTTCTGATGGGGAAAATACCGATGCGATTGGAAACTTCCTATCTGAGGAGCATGATTTCATTCGGCAGCTTGACACTTTGAGCGACAGTTCCGAGGCGTTGGAGCTCTACTCTTTCTTCAAGCGATACACCGCAGTCGTAGACTCCTTGCTCTGCACCTTCACAGACCGAGAAGTGAAGGCGGGTTCGGATGTTAGTCTAGAGAAGCTGGCTGCTGTAGTGATGCGTGAGTGGCAGAAGCAAGAGGACGGGCAAAACCCCTGCCGTTATTTGTGCACATCATACATTGCTGGAGCGTTAGATTTCGACTCCTTTAAACTACTTATGGCCGATGTAAATGCAATCACAACATATCCTGTTGGGAGTGAGATAACCGAGGATGACGGTGCAGGTGAGGAGACTTCATCTGATGAGAGTGAGGAGGGGTCTTAATTGATGAATGGATTAGCCCTCTTTCTGTTGTTGTTTTTTTTTTTAACTCTCTTCTCTTCTTTACACAGTCACTTGGCTGTGACGTCGTCGTCTTGTAAAAAACGACTCAGGTTTGATATTGCATTTATCCTCTTCTTATTGTCATTGCTTCAATATATATATATATATATATATATATATATTGCGACGGGAAGGGGAGAGGGAGGAGACTAATAGAGACTGTGGGTGGGTGAATGAATGGAGGAGCCGCATAATCCTGCCCAAGATGGGAAGGATCATTGGGCGGAGTTCTCCCCACTTTTAAGCGAATCATCCTACCGCACTCGCGACCTCGCTGGCCTTCTGACGGGCGTTGAGGTGTTGGATTTGAGTCGCTTGTTTCTCTCTCTTAAGCCTATCCCGGAGTCCTATTTGATGTCGCTTGAAATGTCGACTGATGTGGAACTGAGCCTTGCTAGCCGGGAGCGAAGGGCGTCCGTTGCGGCGATTGAACGGACCAACTTCTGCAACGTTCCGTTCCGAGTGGACAACGTTATTATTGCCACGTCGCTGAGTCTGTGGAGTACAACACTAAGAAGCAATGAAATTATTAGGGCTACACGGAACCGTTTCTTGACTTGCATGGAATCTAAGCGCCGGGAAAAGAAGAACAAACTGCCTCTTCGTCCGTTTTTTAAGTTTCTCAACGAAATGGGTATTGATGTGGTGGTGATGTCTTCTTGCAAGGAAAAAGTAGCTGTTCTCCACGCCAAACGATGGAGCAAACGACAGCCTTCTGCGGTAGAAGTAGTAGCAAGTAGTTCTGTACGAAAACGTCGTATTCTTGTGGCGCTAGAATTTTCCATTAATGATGGATTGTGGAGTCCGATGCAGCTCCCAGTGATGCTTTTGCATCGGCATGTAGGGCCTGATGCATCACGTGATGCCCTCAAAGACACTTCTGTGCTCACCGGCTGGAATCAGATCAAACTTGTGGATGTCAGCACAGACATTGCAGAGAACTCTCACACGTTCAACGCCAATGCTACAATGCTGAACCGTACCGTCTACAATCCTCAGATGGTATGCATAGAAAAAGAAGGGTGTACGCAGGCACCAGGCGAGCACAAGCATGAAGAGGTAATTCCCCAGGATTCTCCTTTTTGGGGGATGAGGTATCCCAACATCAACCAGATGGACCTTCAGATGACGGAGGTACTGCGGCGTGGTCTGCATCCGGTTCTGTATCGTAACCGTATTCGGTTCTTGGTCTCCATTCCTGTAGCCCTTGCAAGTTTTGTGTTAGGCTTCGTTCTTATCATGTACGTCAAGAACAACCTACAGGCATGCTTTTATAGCGTCTCTCTTGGGGATTGTGTGAGTGACACTTATAGCTCTTTGGAAACCAGTGGAAATGACTCGATTTGCAACGACGTTAATAAGATGGTACTACTTCAGGCAGTGGAAGTCTTCTTATTTGGTAATGCAGGAAGTCCTGGGCGTTTTGTTGTTGCAACAGTGTGTTGTATGTTTGTGGCGTTGCTTCTTGCAGTGTCAGTGAATTACTTAACAACACGAATGGTAGCTCGACATGGCTCACGACCGTTGTTTTTCATGGTTGTGGTAACGGCTCACGTACTCCTCGCTGCAGCTGCATGTGTCTTTTCTGCCTATGCATTGTACATTCTCTCTCATGAGACGCACGTGGTTCAATGTTCATCGTTCGATAAGAAAAATGCTGCTTCCTGTACAGTTGCACAGGAGCTCTGTCCGAAGTTTGTGATCGAGGTGCGAGCATATCATTCACTGCATGTAACTCTTGCATTATCCATTCTTCTGGTTATCTTGTGCTCGGTGGAGTTGTTAGCTTCTCTTCTCCCACCGATGCCCAGTAAGGAGACGGAAAACACACTGGTAAGGGCAAATCCAGAGACCTATGTTTTCCACCCCAGTGTGTATGCACCTGATGGTATCTCCCACGCGGATAAAATTTTGTTGATGCAACAGATTGAAAAACGTTTGCATATGCATCTTCAGGACCAGATGCATCATGATGTTCTTCCCAAACGAAGCGCTACAATTGGTGAGATGATGTTGGCCAACCGTGAGAAAAGCCTTTTGGGTCGATCATTTCAAGGGAGTTCGAAGGACGCTTCATTGTCGCAAAGTAAAAATGCTGAGCAAAACATTATTCACTACGTGGCATTTCAGGATAATGATGGTGCAGTAAACGAAGGGTGCAGCGCTAGGCCTGAGGAGGTGACCAAACTAAACCAGCGGAAGTTGCCGTCGAAATTACTAGAAGAAGTGGTACGGATTTGTAATCGTCTCCAAGCATCCGCGAGTGTTAGAGAGGCGGAAAGGGAGTTGCAGCAATCGAATGTGCATGTGTAGTGTCTTTGCATCTTTTCTTCCTTTTCTTCATAGTCGAATTTTATATTACATCTCTACATTAGACGAGCAGTGAGGTGATATTGGTGTCCTCTTGTTTCTTTTCTTGTTGTTGTTATTGGAGTGGAACATTTATTGCAATGGAGTCTCTTTTTTTAAATATATATATTTATATGTTTTTCCCCTTCTGCATCACCATCAACCCGAGGAGGAAGGGGGGGAAAAGTAAAGAGACAAGTAGGCTGCATTTCTGTTTTCTGCGTCGGATGGAGGTACAAATCAAGGGTGCACATTTGGTTGCGCGCTGGTTGTGGGATTGTAGAAACGACACATGCGGTATTTGTAGACATCAGTTTGAGGCGTGTTGTCCGCAGTGCCGCTTCCCTGGTGACGACTGTCCCATTCTCACAGGGAAGTGCACGCACACGTTTCATATTCATTGCATCGAAAGGTGGTCTGAGCGTGAGCAGGGAAGCACAGAATGCCCTATGTGCCGTCGGCCCTGGGAATTCTAAAGAGGGAGGGTTGAGTGCTACAGGGAGGCATCTAAAGCGTGCATTTGTTGTTGTTGCTGTTCTGGAAGGTGTTTCTGTCTGTGTATGAGTTTCATTCAAAGATCTCTTGTATGCATGTGTTGTTGTTTTTTTCTTTCTTCTGCTAAAGAGTCTGAGGGGGAGGCGGACCCTTCTGTGTTAGCATCTGAATTCCTCCCTTATTTTTTTATCTGTTTTGTTTGAGTCATTTTTCTTTCTGGTCTCATTGTGCTGAAATCTTGTAAAGAGAAGGAAATGATACGGCGGACGGGTGTGTATTGTGTTGTAATGGCGACGAAGCCCAAAATGTCATCGTCGTCATTTCTGTCAACTATAGAGAAGGGAAAGTCAGCAGCGAAGTTCGGGGACGAAGAGGTGCCGATGTCCACGTTCATCCCATCGGTCTCGAAAACACCAGAGCTCCTGCAGCCGTATGTGGAGCCAAAGCCGTTCGTTAGTGCCAAGCGAATTCAGGTGTTCTTGGTGTCTGTGGGCATTGGTGCAGCCACTATCTGGACTGTCTACTACTTGCTCAGCAGAGCGATGAGCACTTGTATTGAGGAGGAACAACGACTAGTAGAACTCGTAGTGGAGTCTAACCGTCTGGGGATGCAAGATCCGCATAGCTTCGTGCCCGACTTCACGGCTCCCAGTTCTTTTGCCGAGTTACAGGAGAAGATGCAGCGATACGAAGAAGAACTTAGTAAGCAGCAAGAGAATCTGGACCGGGGCATCGTCATGCTTCATGCAGAGATTGTATTTCGGGCAAAGATATGGTGGAACTCATGTCTCAAACACCTTCAGCAAGCCATCGATCGTTTTGGTATCACACTTCAGAAGCGCAAGGAACGCGCCGCAGTGATGCACATCAGGGAAGTGTTAGAGAGAGAAGGATACGAGCTGGTGAACCTACATAATGCAAAGAAACCCACTGTCTGAAGTCTTGTTTTCTTAGCTGCGTTGACAGAAGAAAAAATTTAATCGGTGGAAGTGTTAGGATCAGTACGGCTGTCATTTAATCTGGGGCATGTAACATTGTATTGCTCATAAATAACAAAGAGGAGGAATACAAAATGGGTGATGTGATGTTTCCGTCGTTGGACCTCCTACGAATCACGATAATCTATTTCACACTCACACATGGACTTGCGTGAGGTGGGGCGATGAAAACTGAAGAGGAGGGGGGGGGGTAGTGAGATTTTGGCATGGCATGAAAAGAGAGGGTGGTTCTCACCACCATGTTACTTCTTGGATACTCACTCCTCTGCAGGGTAAATTCTGGGAAGATGCAATCGTGTTTTGAGCGCAGTTAAAAGGTGCAAAAGAAGCTTGGTTTCTTCGATGTACGACGCAACAAGTGGTGACGTGGAAATTAGCTGTTTTTAGGGTGAAGAGGAGAGGGTTGATGATGCTTAATGCTACCTTCAGTGGTGTACACACATTCTGGAAATGAATCACACGACGATACAAGTTTCTCAGCAAAGCGTTTATAAGAGCCCTGTTTTTTTTTTTTGTTGTTGTTGTTGCTGTTTTTATTGTTTTATTTGGTTGTTATTATCATTAAGGCTTTATGTTTTGAAGAGATGGGGTATTTCTGGAATGGAACTGGTGTGTGGATGGGTGGGGCTTGTAAGTTTCTTGGTTTTCTTTGTCTATCCCTTTCTTTCCCCCTGCTCTCATGGAGTAGCCTGGGACTTCTGCATTCGCATGGGTGCTACATCTCTTCCGCCCACATGTGGTGAGGCGACGGAGATACCAGGCACCCCGTGTGTAGGTTGTGTGGCTGTGCTGCAGTACGACATGGGTGTTGCCACTGGATTCTCGTGTTGCGTTGTTGCGTCGTCAGAAGAAGTGTACCTGCTCGGTCCCGATTTAAACAGAAGCGACGGTTCGCTTGCATCGGTACAGTTGTGGCGCGCCCATGCACAAATGAAGTCCGTTCGGATCATGTCACTTGTCGCCTTTCTTCTTCAGCCTGCAGCGACACATGCATCTGGCACCTTTCGTGACCACAAGCCTGCGCCAGATGAGGTCTGCGCTGTTGTCGCCTGGGAATACAATGGTGGGGAGAAGCAACATCTTACTGCTCTATTTTTCCCACTTGTCCGTGTTCTCTCCATGTCCAGCAATGCGCCTGTTGTAGCGACGGAGACCTCATTTCTCCACTCACGAAACCAGCAGCGTATCTTTCGCCTCTTTTATCACCCCATGTTCTCTGTTCCAGGCGACGTCGGCTTATCATCGGGTGTCACTCATGTTGTGCTCTGCAGCTGTTACAACGAGACGGTGCAGAGGGAAGCTTCTCTTAAACATGGTGAGGAACGCAACAGGCGCGTTTTATCTCCTGGGGACACACGTGGTCTTCTTTTAGGGGAATTTTCTTTTGTTGTGTGTAGGATGGTGTCGAGGGATCCCTGTGAGTGGGAAGTGACGTGGGTTGCAAAGGCACCCGCATGCGTCCCACCTTGGCTGGGGCACTCTTCACGCAACGGTGTTGTTAGTGCTTTTGCGGTGCAGAAAGGGACTCCCAACGTCATTGCAGCGCTTGGAACAACAAGTGGCCGTATAATTCTGTTGCACAGCGATGGAAATCATGTAACGCGTCGATTCAGTGGGCCTATTGCGGATATGGCATTTGTTGATACACGATGCATTCACGGCGATGCACGCTTTCGCTACTCTGTTGTAACTAAACTTCTACAACGGAAGTGTAATGTAGTGCCAGAAAATTCTGGAACCACGCCGAGGGCGGAAAGCATTGCAGAAATGTCTGAATGCCTTGTTTTTCTTGATAGCCTGGGTCGTGTTATTGTTCTCCGTGCTATAAATGCCACTACACCCATCGTACAGATTGTTCAGGACGTTCAACAGTTCATTACTCTAGCAGGTCACCGACCGCCATGCCAAGGTAGCACAAACGCTAGCAACCCCGATGCGGCTACCTTCTCTACTACTACTACTACCAGTGCTGTTTCCGCCATCGTAGATTCAGTGGCAACGGGAGAGGTATCGATGAGTTCGAAGAACTTTTTTGACCTCTCATCACTACGTCTCTTCTTTCAGCGCCGAAAACAAAAGGATATTCGATCAGACCAGCGAGAACATGAAGCAGATAAGACGCCAGCGGGTGAGATGGATGTGAACGCTGTTGAACAACCCTCACAAGAGGATGCACGGCTCGCAGGCCATATTCTTAGTCGTGGTCTGCTAAGTCTTGTCACGGTGCCTGGACCACAGGGTCACGTAGAGCTTTTTGTCAGTACGATGGAGCAATCCATTGTCTCCATTCTATTTGACGTGAATGAGAACCTTTTTTCCATTGCGGGCCTCGTCGTAGCGCCGGAACCGATGTTCTTCGTTGGGATTGTTGACTTCTTTAACACGGGTGTGGCTGATCTTGTGACGGCAGGGATGCACCACGTTCTTGTTGCGCCACGATCACGCAGCCAACAGAAGGCTAAGGCGTCACTACTCTTGCGACTCCTTGCAAGAAAAGATCTTCATAGTGTTACGACAGCAGACATTGAGGAGGCGTGAAGACAAACAGCAGAAAAAAAGAACCATATATGCATACATATTACACCCCTGTTGACGAAAAAGACCCAATAAAGAAAAGTAGTCTACGTCTCTTTGACCTTCCACTTTTCACCTTCACTTTTCCTTCTATATTTTCCAGATAAAAAAAAGCCATATGGAGATGAAAGGTATAACACTTACTTTTTCACTCCCTCCCTCTCTCCAATCCAGATATCATACGTTCGTACCGATGGTGAATGGCGTTGGCGTCTAAATAAAGCATAAAAATAATACTCAAAGTAAGTGTCATCTACATCAAACCCCATCATGTTGCACTCAATTAAAACATTCGCTGATTCAGTCGATGAGTATATATATATAACATTTCCACTTCAATAAGACACAAGACATTATGCGTTACACTCGCCACCGTCCAGACATGTGAGTCGCAAAAAAAATATCGGTAACGCTCAGAAGCACAAGTGTAAAACCAACAGCAATCATCAAAATACAACAAAAATGTACACACAAAAAAATATATTATTATTCACCGATAGTTTTTTTTTTCTCCGGTGCAGCAGGCTCGTGATGGCATCTTTCAGTTCATGAAGGCGCTGCCGTTTTTGGTGAAAAAAACTCCTGTTGTTCTTTCAAGTGAGTTTGATGTCTCAAAACCGTTCGGTCATTGGAATGTCGTCTTCAAAGATAGCGCACTCAGAGGTGTTGCTAATCCACCGAGTTGCGGTACTTCTGATCTTTTGAGGAGCAAGTCATCTGTCCGAAACCCAAGAAGGGTGTTCTGTTCCATTCCAACGCCCCCACTGCTTGCTGCGATGTTCTCGACTGCGGTGGTCTCCAAAGGCCGTGTCTTCACGTGTGACGGTGGTATTTACACGGCTGGGGGGTGTCTGAAGGGTGGGAGCATGCCGATCATCAGAAAACCTGAGCAGCTGGAATGGCATGCCATAGTTGTGCCCCTCTGCGACGTGTGGTGCGTGGGGTACTTTCACTTCACGCATGAGAACTTGGTTCGTCTGGTGCTGGTTCACAAGACGTTAGTAGAGCAGGAGGATGCGGTATTGGTACTCAACAGCGAACCAAGGAGGTTTCATGGGGAGTGGCTGACAGATGTTTTGGGCATACCAACGTCGCGTATACTGTACAAGCCCCCTCTCGTGCACGGACGCGTCGTTCTATACCCTATGCCCAGCATGTGTGGCGTTGTATCGTTGCACATGTTGTCTCTAATGCGTGCCATTGTCTTTGAGCGTTTAGGGCTGGTGGCCCCACCACCAATCGTGCAGCGGAGGATCCGCTTACTTTTTTCTGAGCGTGGCAGGCTCTCTAGGATGCCGATGAACTACCACTCACTGAAGCGGATGTTGATCGAAGAGTACCAAGATGTTTTATCCTTCAACACCACCAAGAATGGTCTGCACGTGTCTGAGCAGGTGCGTGTCTTCTACCACGCCGATATTGTTGTTGGGCCCCATGGTGCCAACCTTGCCAATGTGATTTGGATGCGCCACGGCACACATGTGATTGAGTTTCTTTCGTACAAAGATGCCAACATGTGCTATTACACGGCCGCAGCTAATGCAAATGTAACCTACCATGCCGTGCTTCATTCTGCTGGGAAGGACGACCCCTACACACTTGCATACGGGGACCTCAAGCGCCATGTAGACTACGCCATCGAAAGTCTTCAGTCTACCATGTAAAATGCTTTCATACATACTTTTATTTGTACTTTCAAACTGGTAATTCGTTTTGGGTGGACAGATGGGAGCTGCATGAATGATTTACCGATTACAAGTTTCTCTTCTATATGAAGCCTATGTCGGTGTTTTTTTCTGTGTGTGCATATATACTGTGTGCGCAACGTCAAGCACCCGTCTTCTCCCGTCTTGCTCTAATATATGCACACTTGGGCAAGCGATCTGTACTATTTGGTCCTTTCTTCGTTTTGTTGTACTGTAAGGGGGTCAGGCCTGGGCTCTCTGATGGGGATACAGGGGGGTGGCGCCGTTTTGTCATCTCTTGTTGTTACACATTTCAAAGTTGAAGTAGAGGGGGGTCTGAAGATATGCCAGTGTTTTTGTTGTTTTTTAAGTTTGGTTTTTGTGCAGTACATGTCTACAAGGCACTTGGTGAATTGATGCGGTTCTCTCATCTTGAAGGTTTTTTCCCACCTGTTTTTTGGAGTGTCTCTGTGTCCTCTTTTGTCCATTGGTAGTCGCAGTGTTGGCAGTGGCTTTAATCACAGGGATATTAAGATATGACTTTTTTTTCAAGAAGAAAAAGGCAATTGAAAAAAGTCAAAGGAATTTATATTTTATTGCTTTTTCTTTTCTTAGCATTTGGAAAAGGTTTATTTCTCTTTGATTCAGGGGAGAGTAAAGAATCTTTTGTAGACACGCATACAAACTCATTATATGAGAGTACGAAGGAAATATGGAAGGTCATTCTAGAGTTGGAGTCTGTCATAGAAATGACAAGAAAGAAAATTGATCTTTTTAACGACGCTACTGTCATGCTTCTCCAAAAGGTGCCCAATCAAACCATGTTGAACAATAAGTGTCGTTATGTCACTTCGAATCGGCCACTGTTCGCACCCACGGTTTTCAAAAAACGAGAACTCTGGGATCACTTGCATTTATCAATGATTTTTGAAAATCCGGAGCAGCAGGCTCGTGATGGCATCTTTCAGTTCATGAAGGCGCTGCCGTTTTTGGTGAAAAAAACTCCTGTTGTTCTTTCAAGTGAGTTTGATGTCTCAAAACCGTTCGGTCATTGGAATGTCGTCTTCAAAGATAGCGCACTCAGAGGTGTTGCTAATCCACCGAGTTGCGGTACTTCTGATCTTTTGAGGAGCAAGTCATCTGTCCGAAACCCAAGAAGGGTGTTCTGTTCCATTCCAACGCCCCCACTGCTTGCTGCGATGTTCTCGACTGCGGTGGTCTCCAAAGGCCGTGTCTTCACGTGTGACGGTGGTATTTACACGGCTGGGGGGTGTCTGAAGGGTGGGAGCATGCCGATCATCAGAAAACCTGAGCAGCTGGAATGGCATGCCATAGTTGTGCCCCTCTGCGACGTGTGGTGCGTGGGGTACTTTCACTTCACGCATGAGAACTTGGTTCGTCTGGTGCTGGTTCACAAGACGTTAGTAGAGCAGGAGGATGCGGTATTGGTACTCAACAGCGAACCAAGGAGGTTTCATGGGGAGTGGCTGACAGATGTTTTGGGCATACCAACGTCGCGTATACTGTACAAGCCCCCTCTCGTGCACGGACGCGTCGTTCTATACCCTATGCCCAGCATGTGTGGCGTTGTATCGTTGCACATGTTGTCTCTAATGCGTGCCATTGTCTTTGAGCGTTTAGGGCTGGTGGCCCCACCACCAATCGTGCAGCGGAGGATCCGCTTACTTTTTTCTGAGCGTGGCAGGCTCTCTAGGATGCCGATGAACTACCACTCACTGAAGCGGATGTTGATCGAAGAGTACCAAGATGTTTTATCCTTCAACACCACCAAGAATGGTCTGCACGTGTCTGAGCAGGTGCGTGTCTTCTACCACGCCGATATTGTTGTTGGGCCCCATGGTGCCAACCTTGCCAATGTGATTTGGATGCGCCACGGCACACATGTGATTGAGTTTCTTTCGTACAAAGATGCCAACATGTGCTATTACACGGCCGCAGCTAATGCAAATGTAACCTACCATGCCGTGCTTCATTCTGCTGGGAAGGACGACCCCTACACACTTGCATACGGGGACCTCAAGCGCCATGTAGACTACGCCATCGAAAGTCTTCAGTCTACCATGTAAAATGCTTTCATACATACTTTTATTTGTACTTTCAAACTGGTAATTCGTTTTGGGTGGACAGATGGGAGCTGCATGAAGTCGTTGTGTAACGTCGAAATGCGATGAGTATAGTTTTTTTTTCTTTTTTTTCAACTGAGGGTGACGAAGTTTATATGAGTTTGCCAAGAGAATTTTCCATGAAAACATAGAATTAACTGAGTTCACCTGCTTCTAACCTTTTTATTCTTTGTCTTGCTTCATTTTTCTTTGAGCTAAAGAAGAGGGAGCCCGCAGTTTTGTGGTGGGTTTTACCAAATAGGATTTTGTTTTTTTTTCTGCAATCTTACCAGGCACCTAATACTCTCCTTGCGGAGGGTGTGTTTGTTAGAGGGGAAAAACCCTCTAAATTTGCCGCTTCGTAAGTTTACGATTATGTAAGTACCATTGTCTCTACATAAAAAAAAAATTTCTGTTTGTCATGGCCATAGATAGGGTTTGTGATGCGAGCTCTCCATGATAGAAGTCAAGATGATTTATTGGTTACTTTTTTGTATTTCTTCTCTTCCTTTTAGGATTGTAGGTAAGGGTAGCACCGGCCGATTCGATAAGGGGATATTATTTTGATTTTGTCATTGATTCCATATATCAATGCACAGTGAGTGGAAATGAAACCTCTTTTTGCACAGCAGGTCTGTGCCCAAGGCTCCTCTTCGGTACAGCTTACAGACCGAAGTAACTGCTAACTTCTGTGGGGGGGGGGGGGGGATTACGGCAGTCATGAGAGAATTCCCCTTGGCCGACAATTCTATCATTGATTGCGCATTATTTTTTTTTTTTACACAGTTGTTGATCATCTGAAGATTTCCTGCCAAACACTTCGGGGCACAATGGAGGAGACCCAGACGGAAAAGGGGCGACCCCCGTGAGCAGG
>JASANU010000630.1:0-13908 GCA_030849675.1 Trypanosoma platydactyli | reverse complement strand
GATCCTCATCGTTTCACCACATGAGAATTTAGACCACAACAATAACCCCCGCATCGTAAAGAGCTTCTGCAAGTGTCAGTTGATTTGAAATAATATCATCAATATGATCAAATGCTGGAAAAGGCATCTGTGAAACTTGCACACCATCCTTTGTTGCAGTCATAATGGTCGCTATGGCGGGCGCGAATACTGCTTCAAAGCGTAGATATCCAGCAGTCGTAGCGAGACACACAGGAGAGTTGCTGCAATTGTGGTATACACGTGCCTCACCAGCAAAAGCAAGCACAAGACGTGCGCAGTTAGGGGAAACGAGTCGCACAATTGTATTACCGGTAATAGTTATCTTTGTCTGTGCAGCGTTCGTATTCGGTTGCGGTGGTGGCTGCAGCTTGGCCACTGTGTCACGTGCATACATGTCGCAGGACTCGTCAATGATCACATCGTTCGAAACATGAAGAAATAAATCGGTTACCTTTTTCCGAAATTCAGACTGTAATTCTACCCGTCTCTGCTGCATCGTGGGCGCCAGTGAAACAATTCCTGCTTCCTCACGAAAGACTGGGTTGTGTAAAGCACCCAAAGTTTTGAGCAACGTCCGGGGAATGGACCTCCGCCATGTGACATGATTTGCGGCCATCGTCTCTACGGCGTGCATCAATGCACGTTTGATTAAGTCTGCCCATGTGTTCATTTGGTTGGCAGAGAAGGTAACGTGGAGAGAGTGTGTGTGGTCAAATGTTCGCCCTTGATGAATGGTGCCACGTGGCATGTACAAGACGTCACCAGGAAGCAGACGCAGTGCAAGCTTTGGTTTCGGCAACTGCTGTGGCTCATAGTCCTCGCTGGAGTGACGACTGAGAACATCCACTGGCTCTGGTGGGTCGTACAGCCGCCATTCCTTCTCGCCTTCAAGCTGCAACAGAAAGACATCAACGTCGTCATAATGCGGTGCAAACCCTTGGCTGCCTGCAGGGGTCCAATAGCTATTGAGGCCACAAAAGCATCCAAAGACATTTTCAAATACTGATACGACAGCCGAGGTTTCTGAGACGTGCTCATGTGGGCGAAGGAAGCGCACAGACCAGCCCTTCTGCATGCAACGCCGCATTTCCTTCGCTGTAACGATCCCGCTGTCACGGAATGCGATGCGCCTTCTCTCCGCCATGTCAAAACGCACCACATCGACGTCAACCGAGTAGGAGAGCTCCTTCTCTGCCATGAGCTGCATCATCAGATCTGTTGACCACGCCACAGCTGGAAACCCCCCTGTTGGATGTGTAAAGTGCGCTGCTTCTCCGTGAGAGAAATGGTATGGTTTCTTTTCAAAAAAATGCTTGAAGAAGTCCTCTTGTGTCATTCCAAGAAGCCAACTGAAAAATGCATCATGCACCCCGCACTTCGACCGCCCATCATTGGCGGCGGTGCCTTCATGCTCCCGTGATCTTTTCTTTGCACCGCGCCCCATGCCCTGAGCAGCATGTGGAGGAGAGGGGGTCATCAACAGAAAAAAAAAAGGGATGAGCAGGCGACGAAGAGGCTGCTGAAAACAACAACACACGCAAACGCACACGGTAATTGTAAAAACGAAGGAAAAAGAAAACGTCTCATGTGCGCTTTGTTTTCCACAGGCACGTAAGTTTCTTCAACACTTGCTGAAGTATAAACCAAAGAAGACCCTTCACCCTCCCCCCCCTCCCACCCGAAAAAAAAAGAAGACACACGTGAACGCGTATATGACATAGCGGCATCGACAATATGCAAATAAGAAAAAGAAATTCTCATATAGTTTCCCACTTTTGGGGGGGGGGGGTTGTTTCTTTCTTTCCCCGGAGGCTATCGTGTGTGTCTCTGGCGCCCGCCTTCACTTGGGCACCGGCAGCGCTAGACTGATCATGGAGACCTGGTCGAGGTCGTCATCGTCATGCTCCACTTCGTCCACCGTGATGCTGTCCGTATTGTTAAAGAAGGCAGCCATTGTCGTAATAACGTCCCTCTGAGCTGCCTGAAGCGGCTTGAGGTCGTACTGTTGAAGCAATTCAGAAAATTCATCATCATACATCTCCTTGTGGTCGTGCAGAAGCCGCAGCGTCTGACACACACACGTGAGCTGTTGGCGAAAGTGTAGTACGGCGTATCCGGTCAGCGCATCCGTCTCAATATACCGCTCTGTGCCGTAGTACTTCACGGTAAAGACGTGAAAGGTACCCTCATCATCCGCAAACTCCGCGTACATGAGGCGGTGTGTCAAAAGCAGTAACGACAACCAGAACTGCTTGTGTGATGCGATGGCTGTTGAAAAGCTAGCAAGCATTCTATTTGCGATCAGCGAAAGCTGAACAGGCACAATGATGTCACCCTCCTGCCATCGCAGGCAACTTGGCGAGTGAATGTCCGGCACGGCAGCAATGTCAGTAAATAAGCCTATGGCAGTCTCCTTTGAGTTGGTGTATGTGTTGCCCTCCGTCGTCACCTCCAGTGATTGCGCCACAAAGGAAACATTAGTCATGACAAGCACAATAGGCGCGACCTTCTCCAGTTGTGTGAGGAGCTCCTGCGCATCCACAACATCACGAAACGGAATAAAACTCGCTAGTTCGTACTTGATGTGTTGCTCAAGGTCAAGGATGCTCTTCAGCTTGTCGTGACTCAGGTGGTGATCGAGGCACCATTGCCGAACATGCGCTGCATCCTCACTGCTGTCACCAATGCGCACGCGAAATACCAATACAGCCTTCATAACAGCGACGATATCGCTGCGCAAACCGCAGCACATGTCGCGCATTACATTCTCAGTCTCTTCCATTGCACGCACGACAGCCTGCCTCTTGCGTCTTCTGTGATCCAGTGGGTTGGGCGAAAAAGGAGATAAACTGCTGGTCACTGCTGCCGCAAGAATCATCAACGACTCTAGCCCGGTGAGGAAACCGTAGAAGACAAGCATGCCCTGATGTGGTGATACGGGAATAAGCTGCAAGATACGACCAATAAAGGTATACTCGTACTTTTCAATTTCTGCCAGTACAACATTCTTTGCTTCCTCCAGGACAAGCGGACTCCACTTACTGTTGGAGTGAATCTCTGAGATGCGCTCCCCCGCGGCGAGAGGATCCTTGCTGTTCACGATACAGCCCAGGCTTAACAGTGTGTCCATCGACAGGGTGATGGTCTCCACTAGCGGCTGCCCGTGGCATATTGTAAATATAGCAGCAGGGTTGGAGACCAACTGCAGGCAATGAAGTGAAAGTTCGTCAATGCGAGAATTCTCAATAGGGGGGTTAGCGTGGTCAGGCAGTCCAGCAACAGCTACAGCCGGAAAAAGACAGAAATAGAAACCTTGTTGGACGCGTCCGATACGTCCCCGACGTTGGGCTACGCTTCCCTTCGAGATCCACTGCGTCATCAATGGTGGGTGCAGCACTGTTGCCGGATCTTCGCGGTTGATCTTTGGTCGCTTCACCAGCACAAGGTCAATCACAAACACCACGTCTGGGAGTGTGATGGAAACCTCTGCAATGTCGGTAGCTAGATATATCTTCTGCCGGCATGGCAAACGACGGCGTATAGCTTCTTCGATCACAGAAAGATCAACAGCGCTGTGCCATGGTACAACGTCCACAGGTTTGCTCATATTTGTCTCAAGCCATATCTGAAACTGCTCCACCTGCGCCCGCCCGGGCAAAAAGACAAGTATGGCGTGTTGCGGGTCCACGTAGGTGTTAAGGTATGAGATGAGGCTCTGTGCTATGAACATGTGCCTTTCCAACAGAGCAAAGTCAACGGTGCGCTCAATTATGTTTGTTATCTCATTGTACTCAACCCCAATAAGAGCACAGATATCTTCCATGAAGTAATCGTGTATGGGATGCTCGGGCTCGCTTTGTTTGTATGTCGCAACCTTCAGCCCAGTAAAGTACTCCTCCCAGTCGGCGGTGTTGAGCGTGGCGCTCATGAGAATTAGTTTGAATTTTGACGTCCGCTTTAGTAAGCAAAGGCGTAGCAGCGCAACCGTCACCTCAATGTCAGGCTGCCGCTCATGAAACTCGTCGAGAACAATGTGAGTATATGGAGGTTCCAGCGGATTGTTCAGCAGATGCAAAAGAAGTGTGTAGCTCGTCATGTACCACAGCCGTGTTTGGTCATCACCGCGCTTGTCGCCGCGAATCCAGTAGCCAACGTCCTCGCCCACGTTTTCACGTCGCATCTCAGCAACTCGCGATGCGATAGACACCGTCGCAGTCCGCCGTGGCTGTGTGCTGACAACACGTGTGTCATTTGAAAGCTCTAGCAAGGCCTTCGGAACCGAAGTACTCTTCCCGCTTCCCGTATCCGTACAGATGAAAACAACATCGTGCTGCTCAATGAGGTTGAGAATTACAGGGATGTCAAGCCGCTCACTGATGGCACCGCTGATATTCACGTGCTCCTGCTGTGCGTAGCGGTCAAAGAAACTTGCCTGCAAGGCCTGTTGCACTGCCTGAAGCTCCTGGAAGGTTTGATACTTCTTCTTGTACTCTGGATCGGTTAGCAACGCCTCCTCGTGTTTCTTCTGCGCTTCCACCGCCATCTTCTCAAAGCGCCTCCTAAGCCGCTCCTCTTTCGTCTCACGGCGGCCACAACCCCGCTGCACCCGTCCTGAACCGCTTTTCTGCGGCAGTTGCTGGGGCTGCAATTGCCGTCCGATTTCCACAGTGATTGGGGGCGATGCATCACTTCCCTGCACATGCAGCGTGAGTGGCACTCCTCCCGGCTTTCCAACAAGAACCGATGTAGAATGGTCAGCCACCGTTGCACTGGACTCCTGCTCCTGATGTTGCTGGGATCGGGGCTTGGGAAGAGCTCCGCGAGTGACAGAAGACGACACATTCCCAGATGACTGCACTTTGCTCAAGTAGTCGATAGCACCACGCGATGGTTGTTGGGGAGCACGCTGGGCCAGCCAGCTCAGCACGTTGCTGCCCTCGCTTGCAAGCCACTTATCCTCGTTGGTGGACGCCTTCGATTTTGGCACACTCTCGTCATGTGTGCGCTTTATCTGCGCACTCGCCTTCTTCGTCATATCCCGTGCACTTACCAAAAGTGGGTCCTGATGCGCGCTGGCCACCCCTTACTCGATGTAACTAAATCCGCCCCTCGCTGTCTCGATCAGTAAACTCCGTCCCCTCACACCCTCTAAATATCGTTTTGTTTGTTTTCGTTTGTTTAAATTTCTCGGTAAAAAAAAAAAAGAAAACGAAGAGGGCGGCTAACGAAAAAAAAAAAAAGCCCCCGGGCCCCACTTCGGTGCGCCACATCACCACCACCACACAAACACTAAAAAAAAATGTTTTTTTTTTTGAAAAAAGCAGCAACACTAATGAACTGTATACGTACTTTCCTTTTTCTTTTTTTTCATTGGATATCCACTACTAGTCAGAACACATATCCACCAACACTCGTTGTTGGTGCACTGTTACTCCTCCACAGTATCCTCAGGTTCAAAATGCTCGTCGTCTTCAAACGTTAAGTAATTCTTCACAACTCCAGTGTGGGCGCCGCGCACTCCCGTTGATGTGAATGGACGACCCTGAAACGTCAGCGCTCGTGGCCGTGCGGCGTATGTACCGCTACCAAACATGGAGGCCATTTGACGTTTCTGGAGTCCTTTGTTCCAATCCTGCACGAACTGCTCATTCTGTGTATCCATCCAGTGCGGCTGCACCGCTGGGGAAAATCCACGTATCTTATCCTCCTGCAGCCTCGTCCAGTACGTAGCGTCGGAATAGCCGGCGTCGCGGGCCTCAATAGCGCGACGAATGCGGTCTTCACGGAAGTACACGAAAAGAAAGTACGACAAGCATCCCCACAAAAGTCCGTGCTTGAGCAGCAGACGGCCCAAAAGACTGCGATTCGCCCACTTCGCTTCTTGCACCTCTTCTACAGTGAATCCATGTGCAAAAGGGTTCGATGTGTAGGGACGGTAAAAGTCTCGAGTAGAGTTATTCACCCGGTGGCTGGTATTCCACTCGGCACCTAAACCGCTACCACCCTGTGAACTCCCATCACGGGCAAATGCAGCACCGGGCCCACCCCCCGTAAAGCAGTCATCCGATCCCCTGAAGTTTACATCATTGTAAAATACGCCGCATGCCTCCCGACTCGAGCCCGCCGGTGCTTCATCGCAATCTGTGGCGGGAGTTGCGCCACTGTCACGCAGAGCTCCGTAAGCTTCGTAAAGCTCGCGAAACAACTCCTCATTTCCACCCGCGTCGGGATGCAATATCTTTGCCCGGCGACAAAAGGCAGCCTTTACTTCCTCTTTCGAGTGCCCTGTTTTTTCATCCAGTCCTAACACCGAGAAGGCACTACGCCGTTGCAGCGCTGTCTTCCACATTTCCTCTTCAGCGCAATGCTTGCAAAATAGACATGCACAAGGGCAAATGCAAGTAGACTATAGGCAAACGGGGGAGAAGATGAGGAATGCAATAAAATATATATATATATATATATATATATATATATAAAAAGGGAAAAAAAGCACGTCCCATCGTGAAAGAGATGCAGTGCACGGTGATCAAGAAGAGAGAGAGAGACGTGGAGTGGCGAGGCACAGAAGCGCTAAAAAACAAAACGACACGCATCCGGTACTGCGGGGTGTATCTCGCTTCATTCGCGTTAGAAAATTCGACCATAAACGAATACTATAGCGGCATACAAAGTAGAAAAGTAACAGTCTCTGGTTTTCAATCACACTGGCTTCTCCATCTCCTTTCGTTTCCGTGCACGCACTGTTCGCTTCTCAGGAAAACGAAGCACGTCCAGCATATCATCTGTGATCTTAACAAAGTTACCCGTTTCGCCGTAATCCACCTCATGGGAAATGTAGTCTTCAAGCGTGGGGTACATTAGCCGCACAATCTTCTCTTCCGTCTGGTAGCTGCGGTTGTAGAAGTGGTAGCGGTAGTGCACATTCTTTGCGGTGATGCTCTTGAGAAGTGCACCGCAGTGACGGCAGCGCTGCCTGCCAGCCTCCGAGCGTGGAGGGGGGAAAATGGCAGTAACAAAATTTGTCATGGTCATGCGCGCGGTGTCAACAGCAGCAGCAACAACAGGACCAGGACTAGTCTGGTGCGAAGAAGAGGCAGTTTGTGGAGGTCCTGTCCCTGCAAGCAACATACGCAGCCCTGTGCTGATCACTCTTGTGTGACGCACGTTTTCACCATTGTTGCCATCACTACTTTTTCCTGCTGCATCAATAGAATCCCGTAGTGTTTTCAGTTTGTGGCGCACGTACTCTTCCATCCTACGATGGGTGTCAGGACGCAAGAGCTTTGTAGCCGTCCAGGAGCGCAACAGGTTGAGAAATAAGAGAGAATATTCCTCAACTGCATCACATACATACCGATCGGAAGTTGACCGCCAGATCGGCATGTGATCTGCCACTAGACGCGGCAACTCTTTTTCCGCCAACTCCTTTGCAGTGCGCGACTCTTCCCCAGCGTGTCGCAAGAAGGCATCAACAACACAAAAGGCGAGATATATGTCCTGAACAGAAGCATGGCTGGCGTAGAGACACTCACGCTCCAGCACCTCCTCATCCTCTTTGTGTTTGTGCGTAATTGTATGTGCGTGGCGCTGCAAGAGCCGCTCCTCAAGTTGCGTGTGGCGCTGCGAGCAATTATGCAAGTGGTTCTGGATGCTTAGCCATACGTCGTGCACCCACACAATGTTGTCACGCACACTCCACATCAAGCCGTCAATAAGATACTGGGAGTTAGAGAGCGGCAGTGGCACATTAATGCGTGGGTAATTTCGGGAAGCAACCTGGAAGGACACGGTTCGCAGTCGCACGTTGAGAAAGTGTTGCATGCCTAGCAACCATTCATCTCTAACACATGTGCCGTCATGCATTGAAGCAGCCTAGAAAAAGGAGACTACAAAAAGCAGGTAAAGCAAACAAAAGAGGGCAGCAAAGAGTGTAAAAGGCAAGACGGCCCAGGGAAGCGACAAAAAGTGTAAGACAGAAGAGCCTAGTTGACGCAGTGTGTGTGTGTGTGTATATGATTATTTGAAAGAGGGAGGAAGGGAGGGGAGTGAAAGTGCGTCGCCGCGCTTTACGGCCACATCGTCACCTTCCACATTTCTTAATTCATAGAGGCATTATTTTCTCTACGTCTCTGCATTCCATCGTTTCTTTTCCCTCAAATCATTCGTTGTTTTTGCTATTGCTATTGTTGTTGGTCTCACCGGCAATTTGTGTCAACGTGCGCGTAGCAAAAAAGTATTGAAACGAAAGAAAAAAAAAAATGGGGCCCTGCGACAGGCACAAAAGACGCATCCATACACCCCAGTTTGTTTATATTCATATATATATATATGTATGAACATATAAATATGCAGCGAACAGAAAAAAAAGAGGGACATCACGCTGTGCACCACACGGCATCGAAAATAGACGCATGTGAAGCATCAAGTGATTGGCGAGAGATAAGGAATGAAGAGCGCAGGGTGTGCTCTGCATCGCACAATCCCACGCCGCCCTGTACAGTCCAGCTACAATTTACATTTAGGCGTAGGATCGGTGAGGGGGTGGGAGAACAACAAAGAAATCCGTGACAACCGATACAGCAGGAGCACCCTGCCTATCTGAAAAGGCTAAAGAAAAGAGAGAAACAATAGCGACTGCAAAAGAGAAAAAAAAACAAGTAAAAAGAAGGAATCATTCACTTGTGAATAATCGGAGAAAAAAAAAGCCACGTGCTGAGATAAAACAGTGACTAAATATGGTCAAAATTAACAGACACAACAGCAGAGAGATATGAGGGGGGAGGGGTGGTGGTGGGTAAGCACAAAAACCAAAGACTTAAGGCATGCGGGAAAGAAGTGTTTCTGACATGCGGTCTATGAACTCCGCGGCCCCTCATGCTCTGCCGAGTTCATACACTCCGCCAACTTCTTCTCCAGTTCACCATTTAGGGCACGCAGCATCACGTTCTCGCTTCGCAGCCTTCTGACCAGTCGATCACGTTTCACCAATACCCGCGCAACCTCATTTCCTATTTCGTGCTTCAACTGCGTTACTATCTGCTTCTCCAACTCCATCATTCGTGTACTTTCTACTGCATCTCCAGGCACATGATCTACTAAGGCAACGCCCCCACTGAAAGCCGTTTCCTCGCAGGTGCGCTCCGATTTTTCTTGCGCAAGCACCTCCAGCAACTTTGCTCTTGCGAGAGCGCAAAGACACTCCCTAAGGTCCTTGATTCCCACCGGGAGTGTCTCCTCTGCGGCCGTGCCTCTTGATTTCGTATAGGATTTCCCGACTACGGGGACACTATGTCCACGCTTCCCAACTGCAACAGCCGACGTGTTTCTCGGTGTCCTCAATCCAAATGCATCCATCATCACCGGTTCAACAAGATTTTTTGGACGTGGCGTATAGATGGCAGATTGTTTGATTGGTCGCGGCACGTTTCGTGCCTTATTTGGCAGGTGACTAACAACGCTAAGGCCCTTCACACGGAACGCATATCTTAGTGTGTTTACCGTATGCTCGTAGTTTTGTGAGGATGCGGAAATATTGGCGATCATCACAGTACGGCTGTTTCCGCAAAAACTGTCGCGCAAGATCTCCGTCAGTTTCGATCCACGAAACGGCACGTGTTTCTTCTTCTCATCCAGGGCCCGGATGCACTCCTTGAGCGCAAGAAGTGATTTGTTAATCTCCGCTCCCTCCTGCCGTGTCTGCCGGTCACACGCAGCCGTGTCGACTGCCCGTTCGCTGCCCGCAAGATCCACAAAATTAAGTGTTCCACAAAACAATGCGTCGTCGCTGCGGCGCACCTGAATCGTCACCACCGCGTGTGAACGGCTTGAGAGCTCATTTGCACTTGTACTGCCGGTGCTGCGGATTTCCGTCCCGCTATTGATGAGAGACCACAATGCATCCTCAGTGGCAACATTGTGCCATGTGAGACCGCATATTTTCACACGCCGATTGTGGTCTTCCCGAACTACGACCGGCGCCCGATTATTCAACAAGTCAAAGAGAGAGTTACAGTAAATCTCGTAGAGCGAGACATACACTGTGTGCTCTGCTGACATACACCTAAATAGCTCTGCCGCCACAAGGATATAGAGACCCCTCTCCTGGGCATTTCCGATCATTGTATGTGTCTTTCCACTGCCTGTCTGGCCGTACGCAAAGCATGAGGCACTGCCACCTTCAAGCGTTGTGGTTAGCAACTCACGTCCACAAGCATCAAATATGTCTATATTCTGCATACTCTCATCAAAAGCGTCGTCAAAAACAAAGTCGTTCACATCCTCGTAATCTGTGAGGTCAACACGTTGTCTTCGCACAGCAAGATGTACATTAGGTGCGTTCACTGTGACACAATCACCACTAACATCTTCAGGAAGAGGTGGCCGCTTGCGCACAACAACACGAATACGCCCCCCTCGCGTACGAGTCGTTACCTGCTTGTTTTTCCCAAACGCTAAGAGGTTTCTCAATGCGTCCCCATCCTCCCGTATAGGGGATCCCACCCTCTGTACTTCAGATGTTGCTTCTATGTTCGCGGTGGTAGTGGGCGAGCGATCTCCGAATAGGGACGCCACCTGTGACTTCTTAGAGCACTGTCTCTCAGAGCACCCTGAGGTCGAAGAGTGCAACCTCCTCTTTGGTGTGGTTCGTCCGTCGTCGGTCGGCAGTGCCTCAAAAACTACTCGCGACACAAGGTTCTGAAGCTTTGGGAGTCGCTTTTTCTCCTTTTGCTGTCGCTCGTCCATCAACTGCAGCAAAGAGGGCGTAGCATGTGCGTTCATTTTTTCCAACTCGAGTGAAAGTTCCTTCAGGTTACGATTGAGATTCTCCACAGACGGCACCTCTTGGTTTACTGTCAAATATTCCGGTTGCGCGCCTCTGGCCATTCTAGCGTCTAGCGTGGAAGCTGTTTGTGCGACGAAGGGAAACATGCTAGAGTCGTTGGTTGTGTCGTCCCCTCCATTCAACGTACTTGAGGTGCGGGGGGACTCATGGCTGCGCGTGGCCCATTCCTCAAGATGCACCCCGTTCTCCATGCTACGCTACTGCAGGATAAGAGGAACCCAAAAGCAAAAAAAATGCTTTTGACAGCAAACGATAACCTCTACTGTGGTACGTAGAGAAATAAGGATGAGAAAAAAAAAAGGCACGCCAGTTGTTTAAAGACATATCTATTGGCATATAGTCAACGATTTGAATAGCGTATTTGTTCCTCTCGCCAGGAAAAGTCATGGCACCACCCAGTCACCCAAGAGAAAAAAATTTTTTTCTTGAAAAAGAAAAAGAAAACTCTTGAGTTTCTGCATTTGTGTGTTAGTGGTCAACATGACTGTAGGCTTCGAAAGCCTAAAAAGCTCTTCATTGCAGCGTAAAAGAGGCAGTGAAAAAAAACAGGAAAGGGGGTCAGGCTATACGTTCCGAAGTACGACAAATACCCTGCAGCTGCCGCAAAACATCTTCCATGTTGAGGCAATTTCTGTAGGATGTGTGGCATGGCACAATTTCCGTCAGCGGACCCCAAATCCACCACGGGCTGAACGTCTTTGATGATGGTACGACAGACAGCTTGTACCTCGACAGCACGTCAAAGTTATGCCTTCCAGCATAACGCCACACAGCAGCATTAACTGGTGACGTGAATGTCACAGTGGCTACATCCGTCAAGTTGTCTATCTCCAACAAAGACGCAGCGGCGCCAGAAACGCCGTGGCCTACCAAGTACACGTAGTTGCTGGTGCTGCTTTGGGAGAGGAAGTAAGCATTCACCTTCTCCTGCACCTGCTTGATGGTAGAAGTCCAGAGCAGCGATCCAAAGTTATCCACGGTGGAGTGAAACGAAATCAACTGGGGGAATACATGCAATGGGGTGATGATGGAAAAGAGTGACAAAAAGAGAGCATCCACCCACATCATCATAGATTCGCTCCTGGCGTAAAAGTCAGGAGAAGATCCAAGCGTAATGACAGTGGTGGTGAAGCGTTCTTTCACGAGCTTGAAGATCTTCAACTGCACGAAAGATTTGAAAAAGGTGTGATTTCCAACATATGTGAACTCCGGTAACCATTCGTGAAGGTCAGCCAGTGTTGCTTCAAACGTGTTGGCGTCGGATATAATCGCGAAGAACGCCAAGTCGAGAACTTCCAGTCCGTCAGGGAAACGAATCTGACATACTGGCGGAGCGAAAGGCTCTTGGGCTCTAGTCACCGTATGGTTCGCATTGTATACGCGGGGCTGCAGGTTGCTCGCCGGGGTACTGTACCCCATACGGCTGGAATTTCTGCCCATCACAATGCACGACAGCAGCACCAGCAGGAATCCAGTGACAACAATCAGCATGCCGACAGTGGAGGTGCCCTCATTCACGCAGAAGCGGTACAGGAGCAGGTGGATGCCTAGTGCAAGGTTGAACAACCCGAGGCGGTAGTCTATGACAAACATCAAAACAACGCACGTGATGAGGTGTGCGATGACCCACAACCACGAAGCTCGAAACAACCAGCGCCGCAATCGGTTCCTTTTAAGAGGCGTCAACAAATATCCCAGCACAATGGCAACTGTCAACAGGGACAGGCAGAATGCGAGGCTAGCGGAGATTCCCCAGAGGCTATTCCAGCTGTGCGACGCTATTGTAATAAGAATGTCCACCCACGCCACGCATATGTACAAAGTAGCAGAAATGATGAGACCACCTGTGGCAACCGTGTGACTGACATCAACCAAAAGCACCACCAGGAGCGCAACGAGGCCCGTCGACACAACACTAATGGCCAGAGACATGACACTGTCAAGTAGGATGCTAGTCACACCAGAAGAAATAGAAATCAGCACTGCGATGAATGGAAGAGTCAGTTCCAACAGTAAACTGTGACGTGCGGGTACTTGATTTTCATCCATGTCAACATCCAAGAAAAAGTACAAAGCCGCTACACCTGTTGTTCTACCCTTTCGCCGACCGGCGTCAGCCACACCAAAGGCGTACAAAATGTGATAGAGCAGCGTGATAAACAACGCCGTGCCCCACCCCGCCAGCACACTGTACTGCAGTCCCGTCAACAAGCCGTAATACGATGCCATGACGCAAAAAAAAACAAAAAGTCCCAACGTAATGGAGCAACACAAAACTACCTGTACAAACAGCGCCTTGTAACCAAAGCCCTTCAGAGCGTCAATCAGCATTCCATTGTAAATTCTGTGTGTAAGCTCAAATCCACGTGTGCAGAAGAGCGCCAACTGGAAGCCCAACAGAAGCAGAGAGCAACCGTAACGAAATACATTGAACGGATTTGAAAACATCGAGAAGAAGAAAAGAGTCATGCAGCAGAAACCGTACAAGGCACTGAGCACTGTAGCAAGCAGAAAATAGATCGCCATCACCATCAATGAAAGCCAAACAACACCATTTGAAATAATACGCAGAGGCTGGGGAATGCCGTAAGACAGCAGCAAGTTTCCTCGATAGTTCCGTTCCGCGTCAAGCAGCAGCCGCCGCCCTAAATCCTCCCGCTGCAAAATCGACAGCCATTCGCGGTCAAACATCTCAGAGATATTCATACGGCACATAGTTTCCAGTACCAAATACTGGTCCACATAGTCCTCCCAAAAATCTCGCACACCTACGGTCAGCTTTGACGCAACAACATCACACGAAGATCTGCACTCACATGGAAAAAATGTGTCACACGTAAGAAGATCGAAGGAATCTGTACGTAAATCATTCATTGAACAACAAGATTCATCATTCAATCTTACCTCATCATAATCGTGATCAAACTGCTTTAGGGTAGTACAACCCAGTTGGTCAGCAGAGATCCTCGACTGCTCTGGAAAGCCGTGCGGAAAAAGACTCTCCAGCTCCCACTCCTTCACCGTCATCCCTCGCTGCAGCA
>JASANU010000629.1:0-13758 GCA_030849675.1 Trypanosoma platydactyli | reverse complement strand
GAAACGATTGTAATAATGGCAGTGGGCTTTGACCATTCCTGTCGCAAGCTCTCAAAAAAAACAGGAAGAAGGGGGTTAAACAAATGATACGAAAAGAAAATTTGACTCTCAAATCCGCCGGGCCTCTTCCGTTTTCACACGCTCCTACAAACAACAAAAATCATCTCACCAACCTTTCTACTTCAAACAGAAAGCTAAAGAAAGGGAGTGTTATTGTATTACCAAACACTGTTTGCGATGTAGATGGTTAACTAAGAAATCTAAAACGAAATAACGCCTTCACCCCATCAGACTCCGTTATGTCCTTCGCTATATTATGGTTTACTAATAAAAGTAGGGAAGTGCACCCAACCTGCCGTATTGCCATTTCGAATAGAAGGGAGCTGTATAGGTGGGCTTTCATAAACACTGCGCGGACCGCTGCCTGCGTACATCACTGAAAAGAAATTGAACCAGGCGGTAAATTATCGTTTAACTAGCAACAGAGCCTTCTTTTTATCATGGTCTGAAGAGGGGGATGGCGAAGCAAAACCACTCCCTCCGCAGGTGTTCAGTATGTCTAAGATGCAGTAAGAAACCGCAGTCATAGCCGTGTGACTACCCTTTCTGCTCGCACCACATCAGGTAGCATCCTGTCTTCCTTTCAGACTCACTCAATATATCCGAGCAGCTCTTCACATGTGAGGAATCCGCACGCTCCTCAAAAAGAGATGATGGTGGGATGCGGGGAACAAGAGGCCAGTGGGTGGGTTTCGCCTCAACACCAAGCAAGTCGGCAAGTGTCATGTAGAGGTCCAAATGGGTAGAGATTCGGTTGGTTCGCCGCAGCAAGTTGCGATGGGATGAACCTTCCGGAACCCCCTTCAGGAGATCGATGTTGGACATCACTTTGGGGTGAATAATCATGAAAGCGAACGGTAATGCTCGCTCTAACCGGCCGGGTGAAGTCAGCTCGATGTACGGCCCCATGTGATTGCCGTGGTCGGAGATTACCATGAGGACATTGGAGGGATCGTCAAAGAAACGGAGATCCGTGCGCAACTCCTCAAGGAATGCAGTGAGTGCGTCGTCCACAAGGTGCAACACTCCATGGGACCCCTCGTGGCCCTCCATGAAATGCGACACGTCAAAGAAGAAGGTGGCATTGTCAAGGAGCGGAAGAGAATCATTCAGAGCAGCGCCACCCATTTGCCACCGCCTACTTCGCAGTCGTCGCTTTAGGAGCGCTCGTGTGTAGTTCAACACGTGCTGGTGAACATAATTTTGGCCTATGCACCGTTTGAGTATGCTGTTTGACCCCTGAAAGTTGTTCTCCAGAGCCGAGTACTGTAGATGGCAAAATGGACCATATGTATTGTAGTCGATGCCATCCTCACGACCCTCTCCAAAGCCAGGCCCATACGACTTCGTTCTCAGCAGAAATGCAATTGTGTCGTAGCAGTCACCCGTCACAAAAGAAGTGCCCAAGTAAGGTCCATACCGACTCTTTGCCATACGAAACAAACTTCGTTTCTTAAAGCCTCTCTTCAATTTCGTCGATGCATGCCATGACATGACGCCTGAGAAAAGTGGAACTAAGTTTGCATACGTAGCATATCCCACTGTTGTAGCTCCCTTTGCCTCCACAAAAATGTGTTGGTCTGACGGATCGCTTCGGAACTGCCGGAGCCATGCGGTGAACTTAGGCAAGGAGCGTACCACCTCCTGGCGGCTCACCGAATCAAAGATCAGTAGGAGAACGTTGGCAGGAGGGTGCGACAGCTTGGCAGTGTCGTTCATCCCACTCCCTTCGGGGAGCGTCTTCAACCGCCCTGAGTGTCGGGGTGGTGGAAAAATATGGTACTCCTCATGATCAGTGGAGGGGCAATAAACTGTGTAGGCCTCACTCTCCCCAAGTGCAACTCTCCAGACAGCGGTGGACGGCCAACCTGCACGTGCAATTCGCTCCTGTAGCGTTCTCGGCTCCCGTTGAACCGGGATGAGGTGCGAGGGAAGAACTTCCACGGACTTGATAACATCCCTCTTGTCGCGGTTGACACGGACACCCATGAGTCGGTGGGCTGTCTTGTTTCTGCCGTAGCGTTTATTCAGTATTTGGTGCCACGCTCGGCTCCAACCCGAGACACGGGGAAGAAGATCCGTCCCACCGTTGAGCTCGCTTCGCTCTGGGTGTTCGAGATAGATCGTTGGCGACTCAACCCCGTCAGGGCACACTGGCGACACGATCAGGACACCCTCATCCTCGTCCAGAAAAGAGATGCTGTTTGCACCGCACTTGTCACCATCCCCGTAAAGATCCAGTAACTTTCGACGAACATAATGTGGAATCACCCAACCAGTCGAAACGCTACGCGAAAGTTGCATTCCCTCAAGACCGCAAAAATCGACACGATCACCCAGCATGCCAACCTCCAGAAGTTCTTTGGCGTTCATAGAAAAGAAAAACGACCCCATCAAAATCATCAGGAGCGCAATGAGGCCAGCAACAACGACAAGGGATCTCTGCCCCCATCCAACGCCAGCAGTAAAATGGTAACGCCCGTAATGGCGCTTCAGGGTGCGGAAACCTCCAGTGTTCCCCCACGCAAGCAAAAGTAGCACCCCGCAACCGCAGAAAAAAAAAATGATATCAGAGATGAAACGAAGAAGCAGCAGTATCAACTCTTCAGTCTGACGTTTGTTTCGGTCGGGCATCACCCACGAAAGACATAAATGTTCAAGAAAGGGTCCCAGCGAGGCCACAATGAAACATATCCTGAGAACCCGCCTCGAACATACGTTCCACCGTCGCCTCTGCCATATACACACCTGCAGAAATAGGACGCTGTAGGCTGCGACAGCCAACAACACGGAGACCACTTCCTTGACGAAACGCGATGTAGCACGTGCACCACGAGCAGGCTTGACCGACTGAAAAAACACCCACCAGGAGCAGCATACCAAAACCATACTAACAGCAATGTGTACCAGCACCTCACGCAGCATTGTGAACCCTGCCATTTATCGAAGAGGTGCTCTCGGCTTCACTCTTCAGTTGTAAATACGAAAAAAAGCCAAGATGAAGGAATTAAAGTTGTTCCTGCCACGCTAACAGGCGAAACCAGACCTGATGCTTCAATATAGATGGCGAAAGGGGGAAAAGTTGGTATGTACAAATGATTAAGGGGGGGAAATATAAAGATATTTGGATTGTGTGATGTAATTCTCATGTTTTTCTAGCGATACGTTAGTATACTGAGAGCCAGCAACTGTTTCAGGTAAACTAAATATGGTCTTGATGCTTTCTTTCACTATGGCGGGGCTAATGTCTGTAAAATGTTTTCTACTAATGGGGAGGCAGTGATCTCACTCCAATCTTTCTTTTCCACACCGAGTGCGCATTGCGCAAGTGCGTCCTGAACTACCTCTAGTGTTTGCCACAACTTGTCCCGCTCATCCAAAAGTGCACCAAATTCTTGCAATGATATCATTGAATGTTTGTAAGGTAGTAGTTCTTTTTCAAATCGAGGCTTAATAGTGAATTTTTTGACGATTTTTCCTTTTATGTTTTGTGAATCCATCAAGGAGCTTTGATGCCTTTTATGAGCAGAAAAGATAAGTCTTTCGTAAGACTCTACGTCGTTTCTTAAATCAGTGAGTATTGTGAAGGATGCATGCGAAACGCGAATTAGAACTGGCGACGTGCACCTGCTTTGACTACTTTGTGGGAATTTACAAAAGCCTCTCCCAATCTGAGGAACTTCTTGGAAATGGCATTGTGACTGTTTCTCTATTATTCCCATATGCGTTGCTTGGTGTGGAGAGGTTGCTTCAAACCACTTTTCTTTGAGTGGTTTTACCGCATTTTCAGTAGAGGGAATGGCACATGTTGAAACCTGTTTAGGCTTCCTCCCCCTTATGTTCCTTGAGCTTGGAGGGCTGTATACAACGTTGACCCCATTTTCCGAGCAAGTTTCCTTTTGAGGCATTGATTCTGGGGAAGCAAACCGAGTACAGTTCCCCTCAATCCTTTTCTGTTTTAACTTCATGGTTCTTGTCATTTTTACGCCTTCCACGCATCCGGCGTTGAGAGAAGCACACACGCGCTGTTCAAGGGCCGACCTTGAGTATGTACTCAGCATCTTCGTCATAAATTGATACATCCACTTTAAGAGCTTGATATGCTCTTGAAACTTTCCCGCCGCCAAACGTAAAACATCTATTTCCAACGAAAACTCAGGAGACATGCAACCACGAAGCATGAGCTGCAATGTGTGAAAATTCTTTTCACACTGATCACGTTCCTGCATGCTGTCTAAGGAGGGTTCCAGCTTTGAACAGGTGGCCAGTGTCACGTTCCACTCAAGACGAGCCAGAAGCTGAGAAGACCGTTTTGCACGTGTCTGAGCAATATGTGCCTCTGGTACCCCAAGAGCTTTACAGTTTTCTGCCACACGACTGACTGCAGCGTCAGTGATAGTGCAGTATGCCACTCCATCACGCAGAGACTCGATGCTCGGGTATTGTGTCGAGCAAACACCATTAATCCATAGCAGAAGTTCCCCCCTTCCAGAAGGTTGAAACGTTGTGGAATTACCAGACATCCAGAACCTGTTCCTAAATTTTCAAGCAGATTCCACACCACCTAGATTCCTTCACGCACTTTCCCAATACCAGGTAAATAAATTAGCAAGGAAAAAAAAAGTAAAATTGAATGAAACAAGTACATAGTGGTGCTCAGGGGAAATGTGAAACCATAAAAAAAGGTGGTAATACGAGAAGAATAACAAGATCACAGGTCATTAGCCGTCCCCAATAGAACGAGACCAGATGATTCACATGTCCAATGATTTATCTCATTTTCATGCTGAGAGGTAACCCTCTATCCTAAGAACCTCAGACAGCAAGAGAAAAAAAGGAGTTTAGCGACCGCATTGCATCTTAAAGGGAAGACAGGGAGCAAAAAAAAAAAAGCGCTAATACTTTTGTGGTCAAATATTCAATAAATGACTCACACGAGGTCTGTAACTTATGTAAATTATTTGTTCTAAAAAGGAGGGTGTGGTGTTGGATATCCAGAAGAAGATAATTCTTTTTTTTTTTTAGTCTTCAGCAAAGAGACTCTAAACAGAAGATAAGCTACACTCGTTCCCTTTTTATGAGATGCCTTCAGTAGTGTTAATTTTCCCAGATGTCATAACCAATGATGAAGAAGCCACAATGCAGTCTTCATTGCGTAGATCATCATCAATATCAACCTCGACTGCCTTCACCTGCAGCGCTAGAAGTAAAGAATTGGCCCTTCCCTCATTCAGAATGCCGCCAGTTCTACCATTACCAATCAAGCTTGAACTATAACTTTCCCTTTGTCCCCCACGTGACTGTACTGGTACCGTGGTTGTTGTCACGGAGGATCCTCGCAACCTCCACGCAGCTTCACCGTGCTGCCCATGATCCAGACCATACCGCTCCTGATCATCCGTCACACGCAACCTGTAAAACCGTCCAATGACATGTAGGATAATGAAAGTCCAGAAGGCTGCCCATGTTCCAGCCACAAGGCATGCTAAACATTGCAATCCAAGAAGCTTTGCTCCACCTCCATAGAGCAATCCATCCGCCCCTGCGACGGTCGAGGTTCCGGCAACACCAATAAATAAAGCTCCTACAAGTCCTGGTACCCCATGGACACTAGATACATCCAGTGCATCATCGATAAGTAATTTATTTTTAAGCACATAAATAGATAAATGAGTGAAAAAAGCAATAAGAATTGCGCATACTATGGCGCTAGGTAGCGTAATGTATCCTGAAGTAGGGGTGATGCCTGCCAGTCCTGCAATAGCCCCATTAACCATCGCAAGGAGGCTTGCTTTCTTTGTTCGAAACATGTGAAAGAAAAGAAAGCAGCAGGAGGAAAAAGCGGCGGCCGCTTGAGAATTCATAACAGCATAGACAGCTGTCTGTCCAGCTTGAAGAGCGCTCCCTCCATTAAACCCAAACCAGCCAGTCCATAGCATCGCTGCACCAATGCAAGCTAGGGGAAGAGAGGAATGAGGGGCCTCACCGTGATGGATGTGAAAATCTTGTCGGCGTCCCAAAACGATAGCACAGACCAGTGATGACGCACCAGCAGTGACATGGATAACAATACCTCCAGCAAAGTCCTGTACACCCAGGGAACGTAGCCACCCTTCTGGTGCCCAAACCCAGTGAGCAACAAAAAAGTAAACGATAACCTCCCAAATAATGGTGAACACCAGAAAGGGACGAAAAGCTAGCCGTTCTGCATACGCACCCGTCATGAGAAGCGGTGTTATTGTCGCAAACATCATCTGGAAAAAAGCGAAAAGGGCCTCGGGTATCACGGTTCCGCCGTAGCAGTTGTCATAGCTAATGTTCATCATGAAGGTGTGTCGAAATGTACCGATCACACCCTTCCCTCGGAGAGATTCACCCATTGTCAGGGAATACCCAACCAGCAACCATAAAGATGATAGGGTGGCGCAACCACTAAAAATCTGAGCGAATATGGAGGTTGTATTTTTGGCACGCAAGAGTCCGGCTTCGAAAAAACCCAAACCGGGCATCATCCCCAGCACAAGGACGGATGCAATCAAAACCCACGATATGTCACTGTCCTGCGGGTTGCATCCCTCCACAGGGCCACTTCCAGCAGTCATTCCAGACTTCGATGTAAACGAGAGAGGGCTACGGAAACGGGAAAATCAGGTTGACCACTTAAACAAAGGTCAAAAACAACAAAAAAATTTTTTTAAGAGTTATAAGAAAAAAAAAAGCTCGACACACAGAGGCAAGAGAAAAAGAAATAAATATATAAACAACAGAGCAAGAAAAACGGCAGGGGCCCCGCCAGCGGCGACAAGGAATGCGTAAGCAGAGCCAACTCCTGCCAACGGGTTCGGTCGCAGGCGCCAGACCTTCGTCTTTCTTCGGTACGTCTCTCAACCGCTTCTTTCCGCCTTTTATAGTTAACAGAAGAAAAGAATGTTCCCGGCACATCGACTGAGGCTGATTATTGCTAGAAGCCTGTATGGCGTGCCGCCCCCCGGAAAGCCGGGGCAGGCAGAGGGTGACCTCCATGACTACCTCCTTGAAAGCTACATACGCCCTACCTGCACTAACGAGAGGCTGATGGACCTTCTTATGTCCTTTTCATCTCTTGGTGTCGCGACGCAGGAGGATTGGTTGCGTTTGAAAAAGATATGCTTCGCCCACATTCACCAGCTTCCATGCCGCACAGTTAACAGAATTTTTGTATTGTTGGTTGAAAACGATGCATGCAGCCAGGTGGAATGCGTAAAGTTACAAACAAACTTGGCCCAACCAGACTTCTCAAGAACCTTTAGAAATCATGAGCGCCTACAGGCTCTTCGAAGTATTGCATACAGTGGTTCACGTTTATCGCCCACCTTTACCCCTTATGCGTTGGATGCCATTCAGCACCTGGTAAAGGAATGTCAGGTTGAACTTCTTCCAACTCTGTCATACAGCGTTGGAAGGCTTCTCACCTCAAACGAGGAAAAGGGTATATCCTCAGAGGTCCAGCGCTCCATCCTGGACGCTCTGCTCGCGAGGGTCGAAGGAATGGAGTACACGGCTTTAGCCCTGAGCGAGCTCATTTACCTTCTTTGGGTCCTGTCCGCTTTCTTCTCGTCTATGGAACCAATAAGACCAATGTATCTTAGAGCCTCAACATCAATTATGACAAGAGGGTTTCAACTCGATGAGCTAAAGGGGGCTAGCCCTCGAGATCTTTTGTTGTTGCTTTGCAGCCTTTGTCCTTTGTTTTCACTCTCTGAATTTGGAGCATCATCAGCTTCAAACCAAGAGGAGTGGCTAACAAAGAGTGCCATCGTGCAGGATTCACTACCCTGTGGAATCTCGCAGGTTTTCTTCAAGAAACTCCTTGCTACCTTTGATTCGGTTGTATGTTTTCTTGTTCACCACGTCGTCTCTGGAGAGCTGCAAAACACAAATATGATTACAACTGCGCTAGAGATGATTACGTACAGTGGCGTCACGAAAGTACTGAAGAATGCACAAATTCTTTCTCATCTCCTTATGCGCACGCTTCTGTACGATGGACGAGATGCTTGGTTCGGTATATGGAAGGACTTTCCTATCATCTTGCCTGGAAAAGATCAGCAACCACTAGTGAATTTTTATCTTTTTAATGGAAAGGTGGATTTTTTGGATCGTCTTGCAACCAGGTTGAGTTTTTCCATTCACCCCTCCGTTTCTGTGCATGGGCTTGAGAAGGCATCTATGCGAGAGGTAGTTGCTCTTCTTGAAGCGCTAGTGTACAGTAACCTTTCACTGCACTTTAAGAGAATGTATTTGGAAGCATCTCTGAGAAGAGTGCAATCGTTTGTACGCAGCGCATCCAAGGACGACTTTCTGCGCTTGTCCCATGCCATAAAGATGCTGGGGGTCAATAATAGTGGAATCAATCATGATGTCCAGGTCAGGGCTCACGAACTTGGTCTTCAGGATAATTGGACATCTTGGGTCACCACCCAACAACCTGCTTCACACAAAGGTGGAACTCGAGAGACGTCGGGAAAGAAATGGAATTCCGATAAGATAGCTCTATGTATATGCGAGAAGGCCATAGGCTTGTTAGGAAAAGCTCAAGGATCTGTAGATGACCTGCCAGAACTTGTGAAAGACTTAAGTAAGCAACAAGGCCTGGGTGGAGCTACAGAGGCATGCTGTGTATCAACCATTGAATCCCTATCAACCCGTTGTATGCTCTTGAGAGAAAACGAACTATATCGTACGGCAATAAATTCACTTTTCACTCGAGTAGAAATTGGGACCCATATTAATCTCCTATTGTCCTTGATAATTGACGGAGCAGAAGCTGGTGTCTCTCGCACTGTTCTTCTGGATTGTCTCTTGTATGTCGGAACGCAACTTCTTGAAAAGAGGCTTAAAGGCACAATTTTAAGGGAGGTAGCATCTTATTTTGTTGTTGCACACGAGCTGGACGTCCTTGATGCTGCAACCCACCCGCATCTATTAGCTGTCCTGTGGCAAGAGGACTTAACAAAATCCATTTGTTCTCAACTGGCACCTCGCCTTTTTGGTGCCCTCTGTGCTCTTGGAGTCGATGATAAAAGCCGATTGGGTATATTATTAACACTTGCGACACCGTGGTGTTTAAAGACAATTTCAAATGATGTGTGGTCGGAAAAAGACTGGAAGGCTGCCTTGGTTTTAATCCACTCATTGTGGACCCCTTCCTCAGAAATCGTTAAAGAGCAATTGCTGCAGCTTGCATGGCAGTTAGTTCCCATAATGATCAAACAAAGCACCAATAATAAGAAAAGGGATTATTTTCTTTGTACCTCGGCAGCTGCAGCCACTCTTTTTGTTTGTGATGAACGCTTTGGAAGCATATCAGTAAACATTTTCGGAGAGGAACTCTATACCAAAGTGATCTCTGGGTTTCTTGATATTGTAACCTCACTGTTTTCCGAGGATGGAGCCACTCTTTCTCTTCAACGAGTGAATGTATTGCTCACAAGCAATACCATACTTCCCATTATTCCTCAGTTCTCGAGCATACTTTGCATTCTCATTACTGCTCATGCAGTGCAACGTTTCACTCTGACCAACAACAACTTATCAAGAAATATAACCTCCTTGGGGATAAGTTTGTGGCGCTATTGTCTGAGATACATGGAGAAAGCACCACTGGTAGACGATGCACTCATGTATCTAGTGGGATTTTCAATTCGATTTGGGGCAAGCAGTCGGTCATTTGATCATTTCATGTCATACATGATGGAGAAGAAGGGTTCTGTGAACATGTTGTTTGTGTGCTCCGTGGCCGAGGGGCTTCTTCAAACGGGAAAGCGACGGTCAATTGCAACACAGTTTGTTGCGCATTCTATACAGAGAGGCGGTCTTGATGATCTTCCAGCTGCAGCGTTGCTGTCTTTGTTAATTTTCCTTTCACGAGAAACGGTGAAGGTTGCTCTCGGGCTTCCGCGAGCCGATATGCTGGTTGCTCTTCTGTGGTCATCGCTGAGGTTAAAACTGGATCGCCTCCCGTGTACCAAGGGGCTTTGGGAGCTGGTAGACACTGTACCTGTGAATGTAGCGCCGTCATTACTGCAGCTATTGGGGAACAATGAGTTGATAAACATGTCCTCTGCAGCTGAACTTCTTCGGCCCGTTTCCATTATATTGACTTGGCAGACAAAGGCAGTGAGTAGCACTCTTCTAAGTGAGTTCTTGCGGAAGGTTGAAGCATCTCTCGACAAGCAAGCAGTTAATGAGGCGCTTTCTGATATGGCAGAAAGAGATCTTCGGGGGATGATTTCAAAGCACTTTTACTAAGCTTTTATTGCACCCCTTTCTGTGTGTGAGAGTAGGTGGGTTTTTCTCCGCAGCCTTCAAAGATGTCCGTGTTTCTGTATGTAGAATCTCTCTTGTTCCCACCTTGATGTTTACTTGTTGGGGGGAGGGGGGGTTCTGGAAGGGACAATGAACCTCACTGAGGAAAAGGAAACGGAGGATGCCGTTGATTGGCTTGCCGAGTTGCAGTTCTACGAGCAACATGCTAAAAGGTTGACCGAAGCTATAGAGAGAAAAAACAAGGAGTATGCAAAAGCTGAAGTAACCCTAGTGAAGATGGTTAACGAAAATCTTACTGGTCCCTCCCAACCTGTAAAGTTCATAGGTTGCACAACAGGTACGGACGATGGGGATCGTGTATATGACGTTACTGGCCTTCAGTATGAATTAGAATCGGCTCGACAAACTCTTGAAACGTCTCAGAGGAACGAAGGACTCGCAGCAACAGCCCTATCCCGAATAAAGGCTTTTATCTCGCTTCATGATGAAAATCGAAAACTCTACCTTGATGAACTAGGGAAGGCCGCACAGTACTTTCAGAATGCTAGAAGTGAATGCGAGCATCAGAAGAAAGAGTTGAAACAGAAACTAGGATTCTCCAGTGAAAAGGATTCTCTAAATGAAGGTCGTTTTGTGTCTGGTGAAGAGCAGCTCCAGTTTTCGCCAGGAGACGAAAAACTAGCACCACACTATGTGAAGGTGATGAGAAGAGCATCCTTTTTACTGGAATCTATTCTGGCGACATATGTTTTGTTGAAAAAAATGGGCGATCTCTGTCTCATCAGACGAACCCAGCTGAGGGATGCACATGACACGACGAGGTCGCAACTTCTTAGGCACCAAGGTGTGATCAGGGACATTTCGTCTGCCATCGACGCTAATAAGGAAGTTATATCTGCTCTTCGTGTGGCAAACAGTAAAAAGACTGAAGTAAAAGCTGAACTACAAAGTAATCTGCAGGAGTTAGATGTCTCCAAACACATTGAGAGTTTGACCACAGTAAATGATGTAGCAAAAAAGACGTCGACTGAACTTTCTATCATAGAACAGGTCTTACTGGACGCCGTTAGGTCCAGCCAGTGTGCGCAAGATGCTGAGAGAGAAGCTTCAGAACTGGTACAGTTGGAGAGTCTTGAATTTGAACGTGCAAATGAAGCAGTCAATCATGCACGGCAAGGGGTTATGGGATTGGAAAAGGAAAAAAATGATATTTTAGATAATATAGAATCCTTTCGTCTGCTGAAACAAAGACACGTTCTGGAGGCCGATAAATACGAGCAGAAGATAAAAAAGGTGCAAGACAAGAATGATTACAATGAGCATGATAAAAATAGTTTTGAGAAAGAAGCAGAGCAGACTCATACGACCCTGACTGAGGCTAAGAAGCGTGTAGAAATGCTGGTAGTCCAGCTCGAGTCAAAGGAAACCCGAAAGGCAATGCTTTATAATGAAAAGGAGGTGGTTGATGGTTCTATTGAAGCCTTGAAGGCTGAGTGTGTGCATTCGCGTAACCAGCTGACTGAAGTCCGCAAAACAGCTCTGATGTTGCGCCAGCAAGTTGCGAAAAGCACCGATCGTGTGCGGTATATTCTCTCTCTGGCTCCAGAAAAAGGGGTTTCAATATCGGTGGCATCCCTTTCCCTTGAGCAGGGGGGATGTAACGGTTTTGCCAATGAATGTCTGCGTGAGGTGTTGGCTCTGAAGGATAGAAGTCTTGTTGGGAAGGCTCGGAAAGAACATCGCTTAGGCACTCTTCCTGATAAAAACATATGTAGAGGAGAAAAAGAACACGATCTAGTGTATTCCGTTTTGGGTGGAAGTAAAGGGGTCCTCCAAGAACCACTGTCCTCTACTGTGGTACGAAAGCTCCCACAAACTGAGACCACTATGTTTTCTCTGGTGGCTTCCCCTTCCCCTGAGCACCATCCCTCGAATAATGCGGCCGTTGATTTTCAGATGTCATCTGCGTTTGTCCCCATGAAAGAACAATCCACAGAAGCAACAAACCGAATCCTGGAAACCACGCCCTGCAAGGATTTACTTTCTCCTCCAAATACAACTGCAATTTATGTAACCAAGAGAATTATGGCAGGTAACTATTCTGGGAGGCAGGAGGCGATGTCGCCATCACTGCAAAAGGATCCAGGAGCTCGAGCAAAAAAGCATCCTTCATATCAGGATAGAGATGGGGGTGTTGAAACCACACCCACTATTACCCGCATTAATCATCGGTTGCAAGAAATACTCAGTCGGAACTATTGAATGTCTTCGACCATCTGTGCTTCCATTCCAAAGAAAAAACAAAACGTCTCAAGGTGAGCACCGCTGCTCGCAGTTTAATTCTACCTTCTGAAGTGCTTTTTTTTTCTGAGAGCTTGCGACAAGAATGGTAGCACCTGACGACTTCATGGATCGACATAACTATGCCTTACCCTTCTTTATCTCCTTTTATGGAATAGCCTCCTCGGTAAGCGTAAGTTTTTTTTTCTGAAAAGGTAAGTTTGGTATGTTGACCACGACGCCGTCTATCCTCTCCGGTGTGGAATGGGAGACCAGCAAGAGGGCTTTTAGAGAAGCAGAATTCGTGGAAGATACCTCCACGCCCGGAAGAGAAGATACTCACCTTTGATGGCGCAGTAGAATACATGATGGAGTATTCTCCGGCAGAGTTTTTAATGGGATATCGAACCGCCTTTAAAACACCGGCAAAAATGGGGCCGGCGTACGCAGAAGTGTGGGAAGCGTTCGGGGCATGGGCGAATGTAGTGCGCAAGGGTGGAATTACGGTTGAATCAATTGAGTTTGGACGAAACGTTTGCGCACGTTTGCGCCCCCTGCAGACAATGGCAGATCACCCGAGTATCTCGTATCAGAGCCTCCGAGACACAATGACAGACCCACTGAAAAAGGATAATCCGTATGAGCAGGCAGCTTTAAAACTCGAGAAGAAAAGCAAGAGGCACACGGCCCCGACACCGAGCACCCCGCGGTGCTACCGGTGCGGCAGGATTGGACACTACAGCACAACCTGCGGGTTTAATGTGGTCAATAAGGAAGCGTTTAAGATAAAAAAAAACGTGCCTCGGCCCCGGAAACAATGACTCCGGGGGCCGGCAAAAGTAGGCTTACAAGGGGTAAGGAGTGTCTGGGATTGGACGCGTCCACCATACACAAAGGCCGTCGACAGGCGAAACGTGCAGAACGAAAAGTGGACACAGCAAACGCGAGAAGTAAAACATTGCACAGGTTTGGTATTTCAAAAAAAAAAGAGTTACCACCGAGGACAACGTCAGTAAACGCGGTCACAGTTGTTCCATCTACCACCAACGATCTCTACATTGTGGCATTGGCGTCAGAGGCAAACAAGGTGGCAAAACGCATTTGGACCCA
>JASANU010000628.1:0-13612 GCA_030849675.1 Trypanosoma platydactyli | reverse complement strand
AAGGGGAAAGAAAAGCGAATTGTATCGATGTGTAGCAGTTTTTTTTTTTTATTCAATCGTTGTCTTTATAAGAAAATTTTAAGTATTATAGGAGAGTTGATTTTCTTAGGAGGCAATGTTGTGTATATGTTGGGGAAGAGTCAATAGGGTATTTGAAGAAAATTTTTTTGGAAAGCCTGCTATATGTACTGTAACTTTTTCTTTTTATTATAGATTTTTCTCGTTCTTTTTTCTAAAGTCTTCTTGTAAAGTGTAAGTTCTTTGAATACCCGCCGTTCCCACCCCCAAACGCCCCCCGCGGAAGGCTGTCTAAAGCTGCCTTCAGCACTTTCTTTTTGTAAGCAATTGCAATATCAAGAGGATATCTTGTGACGATGTTTTCTGGTGTTTGCAGAATTTTTGAGGAGTTGAGCTTTATTCGAATAGCACTTTGAAAAATATTTTGCTTTTTTGCTTTTTTTTTGTCCTGTTTCTAAAGGGTAGTAAGGTGAATACTATTTTTTTTTGGTTTAGCAAGGATGCTGCGGTACAGTAAATTACTTTGTCTAAAGAAGGTAGATGTATGTGTTATAGGTGGAGGACCGAGTGGTATAGCAGCTGCCTTGCGCGCGGTGGATTTCGAGAAAAGGGCGTGCATAGTTGAAGCATCTCGTATTGGTGGTGCAGATCTTTGGAATGGGGCGTTGCAGTCTAAGACGTTGTGGGAGATGTCGAAGTTTGTTCGTCTTATGAATGGACAGACAGCCAATCGGTTTATGAAGTCGCGGCAACCTCTTCCAGAAATTGAATCTTCAAATGTTCAAAAGGCAATTGATGTTGCCGCTGAGTTCCGCCATAAGCAAATAATTCAGCAGTTGAAAGCGGTTGATATCAATGTAATTTCAGGACATGGATCTTTTATATCTCCTCACACTGTAGAGGTTCAATTGGTTAATGGTGCAACTGAGGTTGTTGAGGCTGACTACTTTGTTATAGCCTGTGGAGCTCAGCCGAGGAGACATGCGTCTGTAATTGCAGATGGGAGGGTTGTTTTCACTTCTGATGATATTATGACCCAGCTGTTTCCAAAAAGTATTGTTATCATCGGGGCTGGTGTTATTGGGTGCGAGTTTGCGTCTATTTTTGCAAATTTTGGTCTGACTGCTGTAAATGTTATTGAAAAGACGAACCGTATTCTGCCTATGGAGGATGATGATGTAGCTTTTTTTGTCCAGGAACTTCTAGAGAAGAAAGGTGTAAATTTTCATCACCACTCTGCGCTGGAGAGTAACAAAGTTGAAAATGGGAAGTTCTACTATACCTTAAGAGATGTGCGAGACAATTCGTTGACCACTCATGTTGTAGATAGTGCTTTGGTTTCCATCGGAAGAGAGCCTTGTGTAGGGGGCATTGGACTAGAAAAAATCGGTGTAGTGCTCAATCGAGGTAAGCTGGAGAGAGATCAATTTAACCGTCTGAAACCTCACAATCATATCTATGCTTGTGGGGATGTCAGTACCAGAGTTGCTCTAGTTAATGTCGGGGAGTTGGAGGGTCGCTCATGCATCGAGCACATTTATCGTCCCTACCCCGAGGCTGAGTTTATTCAGAGGTTGGATAACCTGTCAACAATTATGTTTCTTGATCAAGAGGTTGCTGCTGTCGGTTTGAATGAGCAACAATGTCGGAAGGAGAATATAGCATACAAAATGGCTCGTTATGGTTACGAATTTGTAAGCCGTGCAGTTGCCATGGGAAACACAAGGGGTTTTGTGAAACTAATCGTCACAAATGATCATAGGATGCAGGTTCTGGGTGTAAGAGCTATTGGACCACATGCGAGTAGTGTCATTGAGCTGGCCTCTTTAGCCATTCACAATCGGGATTCAATTTACAATTTGTGTGAACATCACATGGCATACCCCACAGTAACACAAGGATTCCAAGAGTGTGTAAACATGCTTCTTGGAACTTCAACGCTAAAGCCAAATGTGTTTCCACAGCTCATTCTTGAAGAGTGGTCTCCCCCAAATTTTGCTCGGGGTAGGGCATATCAAGGGGCTAGATCTTGATGTTTTTTTTGGTTGTTTTTTTTTCCACTCTTTGCCTTTTTTTTTCCTTTTTTCGTGGGTACTATTTGTGGGTTCAAATTGATTCGGCAAGGAATAGAAATGAACGTCGTCTTTCTTTGTAGTTCCCGAAACAGGAATCATTCTTTTGTATTGCCTTCTCTGAGGTCTACAGAAGAAAATAATGTTTTTTCTTGTTTTCATGAACATATATATATATATATATATATATATATATATATATATATATATATATATATATATATTGCTTTTTAAAAAATGTATTGTTCTTTTTTTTCCCATTCATTGCAATATCACTCTGAAGAAGAGGTAACATAATACGAACACAAAAGTAGTCTTTCTCTTTTTGTATATACATTTCTATGCGAAAGATATGGACAAACAGGGAGATTTGGCTGTGGATTCTCAAGTGATAAAGATAACAGAAAATGATCTTATTATGGCACTGGAATTGCCAGTTCGCACTCACGTGCGAATCAGAGGTATTCATACACTCCATCCAAGTGTTATTAGCCGTGATGTTGAGGCCATTAAGCGCTCTAAAACTATCGCTGAAATCGGCAATAATATGAACGAGGCTCGGGATAGATGGATTCGTATAGGTATTTTTCGTTCTGTAAACTTCAATCTAGAGCCTACACTGGACGGTAAGCCAAATGATGTTTGTGTTCACATAGATGTTGAGGAATGCAAAGCCAAAAAGAGTGTGGGGGTCTTCACAACAGAAACGGTGGCCCCAGAATTGACTGTCTCACTGGAGAATATTCTTGGAGGAAGATATTCAGTTTCTGGAAACTATATTCCCCTAACTTCTCGAACTCATGCAGTCTCATTCTCTATTTTATCAAATGTACCATTTTTGGGCCAAACGGGTCGATATCATATTGGCAAGCGCTCTGAGGACAAGAAGTATCACCCTGCCAGTTGTGAAAGGGTGGAGGAGATCGAAGCTTCTGCGAGGAGTGAAAAGCGGTGTTTTTCATCCGAGCTCGCAATTGGATTTCAACGTAGATTGTTGGTCTCAAGAGCGACAGAGGAATTGAACAGTGATATTCGGCAGGACTTTACTAACACAATTAAAGGTTACATGAGACATGAGATAGCACTGTCAAATGTGGAGTATCATGCTGATCCCTTCTTGTGTAATATGTACCCATTACCTGTAAATGGAGGACAAATAAGTATGAAGAATGAAATAGCTGGTGGGCCTTTTGGGGGTCAGTTTACGTTCTTCAAATCCGAATTTCAAACTGCTAAATACTGGCCCTGGGGCTCATTTTGCAGTCTGCAATGGAACACCAAACTGTCTGGGATATGGTCGTACAAGCAAGCCAGAATTCCATTGAACGACCGACTCTTTCTTTCCGCCTGCCATGTAAGGGGTTTTAAAAGTGTCGGTCCTTCTATGATGGATGGTGGGGGAAATGGGGGTGGTCATTTTAGTGCAACAGGTGGTAATATGCTATGGGCAACGTCAATTAGCTTGAATTTCCCATTTCTCTTTTTTCCTGAAAACGGTTTAGCTGCGATGCACCTGTTTGCTAATGCCGGTAATTTACAAATGATACGAACTCGTTCGGAACTCACGGATATCGGTCGGTGGTTGCGCACCTGTGCAGCTTCTGTCGGTTTTGGCGTGGTGGTGACGAGGATTCCATTGTTGGGTGTGGCACCAAATGGACGGTTTGAGCTGAATTTCTCGGTACCCGTTGGTGTCGATAAGCATGGTAATGTCACTTGGAGAAATGGCAACCGAAATCTCTTTGACCGTGTAAAGTTTGGATTGACATGGTCGTCAGCTTTTTCCATGTGAGTACATTTTCTCTTTTGTGTTACTCTTTTCCCTTGATACATACCAGAAGGAATAATGGATTAACTAAAGTAAATACCAAATGTTGCACACTTTTTTTTATTCTTGTTATTTACCTGTCTCTGTTTCCATTATTCCATGTTTTTTTTTTTTTTGGGGGGGGGGTGGATGTATATATGCTTTTTATCTCTCGTTTTTTCTTTCTGACTGAGGGAACCGTTCCCGTCGATTTTATTTCAGAAAACATGCACCGAAAACCATGGAATGTTCCGATGGTCACTTTAGGGGAATTCGATGCGCTAGAGGGGCCAAAAGTGGTCTGCGTATCAGAATATTATGCATACCAGGAGAAGGATGTCTTTGGTCCACAACTGTTGAGGCTTTCTGCACTATATGGAAGGGTTCTCCTTAGCGCTAGAGTGGCTACTGGGTCTCTGCGTCCAGACTACAAGGACCGGATGGAAATGGTCGTTGCTCGTGCTCTTGCTTCAAACGAAGCTAGCGAGGAGTCAGTTATCATGTTGGACCCAATAGCAGGTGGAATTGCTGGTATATCCTTTTGTTTAGGGGATATCTTGTCACGTGGTGAAAAGCGTCGGTTTTGTGTCGTTGTGACACATCCTCAATGTGATCAGCTTGTGCGTCGGTGGCCGGTGCTTGCATGCTTTTTGAGAATACTTTTGGAAGATTGGGTCACCACAACGAAAGAACGCCTGACCTTGGAGTACTCTACTTTTCCTGATTTGGAAAACCGGCGAGAAGAGGCGCGCAGTTCTCCAATGCGATCGTTGATGACATTGCTGGCCAAAAACACCGAGTCTGAGGATATCGCCCTTAGACGTGTGCATATTTTCTTCGACTGTGTACTTCCTGCCCTTTTCAGTTTTGAATATCTTGCAGTTGACGGCCTTTTTTCCGAATCATCGCTTATGAATGAAGCAAGACGGTATCTTCAGATGGAGCTTCCATCGGTGAAAATTGTCAACCTCAATCTGGAGTGCCCCCCTGGCGAGGGAAGATGTGTATCAGTGGGGGCGAGAAGGCTGCTGGCAATAGGCCACATACCAATCATAAAGCCCCTCTCCGTATGGCTTCTGGAACTTATGCAAGGCTGCTCTTTCGCTATACAGGAAACAGAGCTTCTTTTGGGTGCACTGTTATGTGGCAGACAAATCATCATATACGGTGATGATAGCCATCAGTGTGCCAACCTTGCACTTTCCTTGTCTCAGATTCTACCGAGACCACTGAGGCTCATCACAGTTTTTGCAGAAGAGTATGCGATGCCTCATGAAAGCAGGATTATTAGCTTTAGTCAGCGTTTCGCTCAGAGACAACATATCGAAAATGAATTTAGATCTAGAAGTGGACTATCAGACTTGAACGTAGTTTGTGTAAACGTCAATAGAGAGGGTTGCATAGTTTCCGTCAGTGAATGTGATGACCCCATGCCTACTTCTGCTGAAGCAATGCAAAAATCGTTCAAAAATGTAGAAGTACATCCAGTCCCCAAGATTGTGGAGCAAGTCATGTGTTTACTTCTCTCCAGAATATCTTCTAAGATCACTGCAAACACCTGCAAAGCGCTTCAAACGCACATTGAAGAGCTAGTGAGTAAGTACGTGATGTGGGGACAGATATACACCATGTTATTCCGACGTCAGAAGTTTGAATGTGTTCTGGGGGCATCGAGTTTAGATGGTGTACCCGTTTCCGATTCTCACTCATCTACTCTCTTGACTCGTGCGGCTAAGTATCTGCTCGGCAACTATTCGTTTCTGTCGCGACGTCGAGGTTTTTCTGTCTTGAGGGAAACTGGACTGAAGTGTGTTGCCAGGAGCGAGGCCACTTCATTCTTGAAGTCTCTAAAGACTACTGGTTTAGATTGGTGTGTGACGTCACCTGCAGATCATAAGGTGTTCCTCTTTCTTGGAAGCGTACCCATTATTTCGTGACGCCGCACCTTCTCCGCAATCAACATAAAGTACCAAAGCTTAGTTGTGCTCAGTTTTTAGTCCTCATGAATCCTTAATTTCACCCAGTGTATGCACTTGTGTCTATCTGCTTGTTTGATAATCTTTTACTTTTCATTCCTTGCAGCGCCTTATCTGGTTTGACCTTTTCTTTAGTGGTGAGGAGTAATGATATCTGGTTTGATTCCTTCTCCAACCCTTTTATCAGTATCTTGAAAAGAACACAACACATACGGTCTTGAAATGGGGAGGTGGGGGGTTAAATGGTTAACATTGCATTCACTGAGGTGAATCATCATGTACAGTGCTTCCATCTTTCTGCCCGAAAAAAAGGTCTTTCGATGATGCACCAGCAGCCGGCGAATGTACTCTCCATCATTCGGGAGAGCCAGAGGATGTGAGAAGTTCATTAATCCCCCCAAAAAAAACTATTCTCGGAAAGTGTTGGGAAATCTCGTACCGCGCGCATCTTCTTGATGTGAGATCAACTCTGTTTGCCCCTTACTAACCCGCTTTGTGGCCCTTGACTTTTGTCATCAATTCTGAGGAAGAGAGAGGTTATGAAGAACTGCAAGATAGGCCTGGGCACAGCCCTTCAAAGTGCCAAGAGAGGGAGAAAAGGATGGTAAATACACACTACTTAGGTGACCCTTTCGGCAAGCTGTGGGTAATGCATTGGTGCAAGTGCTGAGTAAATTTCTTGTCCCCTTTGAGGGTTGGGTTGGAGAGGGTTGCCTTTTTTCGGTTACAAAAACCCTGTCCTTTCTCTTGATTGTGCTTTATCTTGTGATTGATAGTGAAAAAGGGTGCCTATGCAAAGTATGAGTTACGTGTGGTTGAGCGCCCTTTTTTGTGAGCTTGTCGCAAGAATGGTCGACACCCACTTCCATCTTACAGAATGCGTTAAATAATGAGGCCCCGCTTTCTCTGTAATCATTCCATCTTTGATACTAACACAGGCAGCACCGTATAGAAAAGTTTCTTCACGAAAATCCCACTCAACCCCCCCGGCTCCCCATTTGTCAGTAAAGCCTTCACAAGGAGAATAAGGGCTCAGAACCTGGTCAAGGATTCAAAGCGTCTGTTATGTACCAGTTTCTCATTTTCTCATGGACGGCACGTTACTCTCTCTTTGTTTAACCCATGTTGTAAAAAGAAGAAAAGTGGGAGAGACTATTCACAAATCTTTTTTTTATCTATTATTCCAATTTGTGAATTCTTTGACAGAAAAAGCACCCCAATAATATAGAGACGATGGCTCATGGCGTGGAAAAGGTGTTGGTGACAGTGTCTGTAGACGGGGAGCTCGTGAATCAGGAAGTATATGTGGATTCTGCCACTGGTTTGGATGTGGACCCCCATACTGGCGTATTCCGCACGCGGGCAGAGACAGAGAACCTCATATCAGACGTTTATCGAATAGGTCGGGATGCTCTTCCAAAGGAATTGGAGCGGTACAACAAGTGGATGATGATGGGTTTCCCCGGGGATGCCTTGCGGACGCTTCCGCAGCGCCCATGTACATCTGCAAGAAAAGTAGGTTCCACTGCTAGCTCTATGGGAAACATTGTGGATACGGAAGAATTTCGAGTGCGCGGTAATGATGCGATGCGATTTGGTGATATACGGAGAGCATTGTCACACTATACTGAGGCCTTGCGCCAAAAACCGTCAGAAAGTACGCTGTGGTCAAACAGGGCAGCAGCCTTGATTCAACTTGGACGAGGTGATGCTGCCTTATCGGATGCTGAAAAGGCTGTATCACTTGACTCAACAAACGTCAAGGCATATTATCGAAAGGCTTCCGCATTATTACTTCTAGGCATGCGGGCCGCGGCACACCGTTGTGTTAACCAAGCTGAAGCACTGTTTGGTCCGGATGTAGGATGGGGGATTCTGAAAAAGCGCATTGGGGCAATGCCCACAGCTCTTTTAGTGGGCGACAAATGGGTTTGCATTGAGGATGTAGAAGAGGGGACAGAGCTTTGCGCGTTGGAGGTCCTGCGATTACCCGGCAAAAATGCGTCAGAGGTGCTACAAAAATGGGCTAAGGATGGAGTTCCACCTGCAGCTCTGGAAAAGGAAGCATTGTATTACTCTGCCCGTGGGTCTGCACCAGTATTTGATACCTGCAAAGCTGTGGTGGGGCTGCAAAAGTTGTACGACGCAACTTTGGGTATCGACGCTGCTTTGGGAGCCGCAAATGCAGCCGGGTTGAGATCTTCTGACGTACTTCGTTGGAGTTGTATTTTGTTCGCAACGGAGGATCTGCAGGCGGCAGCAGGCACGGGTCAATGGTCTGAGACAATTTTTGCGGATGGATGCATCGTTCTTGGCCTTTCTCTTTTCCGGTGTCCCACGCTGAGTGAAGAGAATGTTACTCTTTGTTTCGACTCGGCGTCCCAGTTGCTTCGCGTGGTGGCACGCCAGGACATCAAACGCTATGAGACCCTTCTTTCTGCTTCTGACATTTGCTGTTAGTATTCCTCAAAAAAAAAAAGTTGTCTATTTCTCTTTTCGTTTTTTTTTTTTTTTCTCTACTCTATATATTTTTTCGTTCGCTCTGTGCGTTTGCGTATTATTTTCACCCTCTTCATTTTGTAGGATCTTTCGAAGATAACGACGGCAGCGAGGGTAGGGCTGCGCACTTTTTTTTTTTTCTACTCTTGGGCGTATCTCGTCTATTTTTGCTTTGGGCGGAGCGCACAGTTTTGTATGGGGCTCTTCCGATGAGGGAAAGTTGTTGTGTTACCGCCCCACTCACTCCTCCGGACTGCCTCCTCGCATGCGGGGCGAGGGCGGGAAGACCCCTGCAAGCGTTGCCACTTGGTAAGTCTTTTTATCTTCTCACCACTCTGCTATGAGCTCTTCGCAAATAACAGGGGGCCTTGGAAACTTTACAATAGAGACGTGTGTGAAGGTTTGATACAACTTTGGGTATGGTGGGGATTCTTTTGTTTCCCCCTTCTTCATTTTTAGAAAATTCCTTTCAGCATTTGGAGAAGGCAGTCCTGTCCCAACTACTAGTTGATATTCACTAGGATTATAATTTTCCTTTTTTAGTTTTTGTTATTATTGCTCTTGCTTTTTTTGTTCATATTCCATTGCTGCTGCCTCATATTCGCCTATTGCTTCCTTTTGTAGTGGCCTCGACAAAATGACCATGATGAGCGTTCTGGCCAACGCGCTTCGCAGCATTGCGAGTGCGGAGCGCCGTGGCAAGCGTCAAGTCCTCATCCGCCCCTCCTCTAAGGTAGTGGTGAAGTTCTTGCAGGTGATGCAGAAGCACGGTTACATCGGCGAGTTTGAGATTATTGACGACCACCGTGCAGGCAAGATCGTTGTGAACCTTAATGGCCGCCTCAACAAATGTGGTGCCATTTGCCCCCGATTTGACTGCAGCTCGCGCGATTTCGAAAAGTGGGTGAAGAACATTCTCCCCAGCCGTCAATTTGGCTTTGTGGTGCTCACGACGTCTCTCGGTATCATGGACCACGAAACAGCACGCGCTCGAGGTACTGGTGGAAAGGTTCTCGGCTTTTTCTATTAGGCGAGAAAAACCCATTGTCGTTTTGCAGCTACATTTTATTTTATTTTCATAATAGATCACTTGGTGTTTTCCTTCGCTCTTGTGTTTCACACAACTCTGTCCCTCTCCTGAACCCCCACTTGTGTTTATTGGCAGATCAAATGGATGATTTTTTACATTTCTGTGTGCGTCGCTCTCCTCTTTTTCTTGTTTTTTTTTTTTTCATGTTTGGCATATATATCCACGACAGTATAGCTCTGTGGTCGTGAACCGACATCGTTGAAAGTCTCTGAGTATGCTCGTGACTACATCAGCTATACACAGAGAGGAGTTGGAAGTCATAAAGGCTAAACTTCAGGAGCATCATGTGACGTACTCAGCAGAGTTGTCCACCTTGACACGTGTGTTGATCACCAAGAGCAGCGAGGGAGCCAAGTATCGTCTGGCTCAAGAGCAGGGAATTCCCTGCGTCACTCCATCTTGGGTGTTCTTGGGGTCTTGTTGTATGGACATGCTGACTAAATTCGATGTGAGGCGATCACTCTTGGGGTTGGAGGTCTGTAGCACGTCATTAAACCCTGAGGAGCGCAGGAACGTGCAATTGATTTGCAAAGCTTCGCAGGCGACATGCAAATCTTCTCTCACACGGCGCTGTGCACTTTTGGTGGTGCCAAGTGAAGCGCTCAATTTGGCCAGGAATGAAAAGGTTCAATTTGCACGAAAGAACCGTGTAGATGTCTTACCTTATTGCCAATTCCTAAGGAAGTTTGGCCACTCTCTGGAAACACATTCTGTTCCTGGGCCTGAGGCATGCCACGTCTGCTGTAAAACCAAATCGAGTGTTGTTGTGTACTGCTCCCCACCGGATCTTGTAACCGATGAGGTCTTAGCTCTTCTCGAAAGGGCAGGTTTGCAGCGAGAGGTGGTGCTGACGTCTCTCACGACACATGTGGTGTTGTTAGGACGAAGAAAAGAGACATTTTTTCCTCGCCCAGGTCTCGAGTTTGTGTCGCTCGCGTGGCTGGAGCAATGTGCGGCAGATCAGCATGGGTGTGTGGCTGCCGATGTGTACAGGGTACTTAATGTTCAGACGCCTGTCATTACATTCACTAGTGTTCCGCAAAAGGAGCGAATAGCGCTTTGCAACTCTCTGAAAGAGGCGGGGCTGCCGTGTATAGTGCAGGAAGACTTCATTCTTGGAGGAAATTTTGGAACAGCAGCTGAGCTCTACAACACAACACACCTCGTGGTTGGGTGCTCCACACTGGGGAAATCCTCGAAAGTTACTGCGCTGGGATGGCGAATGCGCAAGCTAAGGCGGAGAGAGTGTTTTCTTGTAGATTTGGAATGGGTGCGTCGATCTGTCCGTGCAGGAGAGTGGGTGGACTGCTCTCCTTTCGCTCTGGAAGTGCTGCAACCCTCCGCAGAAAAGAAAGCATTACCGAAGCAAAGCCCTGCCGCTATCGCTGACTCAGCAGAAGACACTGCTGTGGGGATATCACAGCGGACGAATCCCGCCGTGAGGGAGACAAGTGGCGAGGAGTTGCACTTGAATTCACTTGAGATTCTCATTGGGGATCTCGAGTCAAAAACTGGCGCACTGGGCAGTGGGCTGACAATGAGGACCCCCGAGGGACTGACGACGACGATGACAATGACGACGCGGCTTCAGAACACTGAGACAGTGTGCCCTTCCTCCGCGGAGGTACCCTTTAGCGTCCTCGCAGCATTTTTACCTGCTCGAGATGCTTGTTCCGCGCTTCCACTGCAATCACAAGTTATTGTATACAAAGGAGGAAGTATTGTGCACACAGAAAAGGCGGTGATGGAGCAGAAGCAGGAGTTGAACTCCGTGCATTTGAGCATGGATGTGACTTATGACAGCGGACACACTGAGGTGGCGGGTGTTGCATGCGAGACCAGTAATCCCAAGACGATATCTTGTGAGCGGCCATGTTGTATCATGATGGCGAAGTCACTCGTGCAGATAGAAGGGGTTTTCGCGCGCCTGCAAGCGCTGGGTTGTAAGCTCGCCACAACAGTGGAAGACTGCACACATTACGTGACCGGAAAGCCATCCAGAACCGAGTTCTTCCTGGGTGCCGTTTCCGCTGGAAAATGGGTACTTGCACCATCGTTTATCGAGGAGATGCTGAGCAAGGGCCGCATTGTTCCCGAAGAACCTCATGAGTGGTCTCCACAGATTGCCAAGGCCGCGATGCTCCGAAACTCCATGATTGAGTTGGCAAGAGCGTGTCGGCTGCAGCGATTACGGACCGTACGACCGTTTTCTTCTTGGCGTACTGTACTTTGTTGTGCTAGCGATTCAAGAACCAAAAGTTTCTCCCATGTACTCAGAAATGGTGGTTGCTGCATTATCCGCCCTTATTCCCCCTTGCAACTGCTCGACACAGTAGTGAGTGATCCTGGGGTGCTGCACGAGTTCACTATCGTTTTGTCTGACAATGACATGTGGGATACAAGGCAGCTAGAAACCATTTCTGCGCGTATTCCCGTTCTCAGGATGGACTACATTGCTCATTGCTTGTGTGTTGAGGAGCCAGATCCCAGACATTACAAAGCGTTTAATGGGTCACATGCACAAAAGCGCCCAAGAACCCCTTAGGTCGAATGCTAACCCGAGGGGCCCGGGAGTCCCACTTCCCTCTTCTGTCGAGTTTTCTTACTTTTGTACATTTCCCTTTTTTTCGTTTATTGACTTACCCTTCCCTTTTCTCTAACTTCATCATGGCACTGTATATATATATATATATATAGAGAGAGAGAGAGAGAGAAAGAGATTCTGCAACTTGTGGTTTTTTCATTCCACTCACGCATGCTGCATATCAATTAGTCTCATTTCGCTCCTCTAAAGTCTTGTATGAACTCAACAGAGGAGGTGAATTTGGGACTCCCCAAGAACTACAGGTTTGAAATTGAGAAATGTGTGAAGCGCATAAAGGATAAAAATGCTACACGCGTCGCGCTTCAGTTTCCAGAGGGCCTGCTCATGTTTGCTGCCCCGATCGCGGACATTCTCGAAGCGAGAACAGGTGCAGAAATGGTGATTCTGGGTGACGTCACATACGGCGCATGTTGTGTGGATGATTATTCAGCAGTTGCTCTTGGCTGTGATTTCTTGATTCATTATGGTCATAGTTGTCTTGTGTCTATAAAGGACTGCAATATCAACAACATGATGTATGTCTTTGTGGAGATAGACATTGACGTGCCGCACTTTGTGGACACGGTAAAGCGCCTCGTTTCACCCGAGACACGTCTGGCCTGCATCGCCACCATTCAGTTTGTTTCTTCCATGCGGGCTGGGATGCTCCTGCTCAAGGAACACTTTCACCACCCCGTTGTCATACCACAAAATAGGCCCCTCTCATCCGGAGAGATACTTGGCTGTACAAGCCCCATAGTGAATTCCGAAACCATCGACATGGTTCTGTATGTTGGAGATGGAAGATTCCATTTGGAATCATTTCTTATTGCGCATCCGGCGTTGGACGCTCTGCAGTACGATCCATACAAAAAGACACTAACAAAGGAGAGCTACAACACGAATGAAATGCGTTTTCTCCGGCACGAAGCAGTTGAGAAGGGAAAGTCAGCAAACAGTTTTGCTCTCATCATGGGGACACTTGGGCGTCAAGGGAATCCACGCGTAGTAGATCGTATCATACAACTCGCAGAACGTCAGGGAAAAACGATTAATCTCTTGTTAATGTCTGAAATATTCCCACAAAAACTCGCCCAGCTTCAAGATATTGACTGCTACATTCAAGTAGCATGTCCACGTCTCTCAATTGACTGGGGATACGCCTTCGACAAACCACTCTTATCACCGTACGAAGCAGAAGTAGTGTTCGGTGGCACTGAATGGAATAATACATTATATCCCATGGACCACTACTCCAAGAGCGGTGGCCCATGGGCAGTCTACACAGACAAAACATTATAGTTAACATCTACACCACCCTAAATTGCACCTCCGTTTATAAGTCACATTCGCTAACATATGCAATCATCATATATAAACAAGAATAAAAATTATAAGGTTATCAAACTACAACTTCACTAATTGCTTCTTTCCCATTCTTTACAACACTCGAAAGAAAACTCAGCAAAGAAAATTAAAGAACTACAACATGTCTGCCGGCGACGCCACCGGGCTGGAGGCTGCACGCAAGCAGAAAATCCACAATCTGAAGCTGAAGACGGCGTG
>JASANU010000627.1:0-13542 GCA_030849675.1 Trypanosoma platydactyli | reverse complement strand
AAGAGAAGAGAAGAACTCATCGTTTCTTAATTATGATATTGGCAGTGGGTATCGACCACTCCTGTCGCAGGCTCTCAGAAAAAAAAAAAAAATGGAGAAGCGATCCTAACGTCGATCCATCTTCTGGACTCCAAAAAAACGGCTCTCCCGCAACCACACCGATGACATGCCATTTCGGACGAGATGATACAGCCGAATGTCAGATATATGAATCCAAGAGCGTTGATAACACACATCTTCCACACGCGGTAAACGCAGAGGGAAACCGGCAGCAGGCGTGGATATGTTCCGCATTCTAGCAGAAGCCTCTTGATGACGCTGCAGAGCGTTTTCTTTCTTTTGCCTCTTCTCATTGACTCCTCCGTTCTCATCCATCCCCTCATATGTAAAGTAAGAAATCCTCATTGCCGTAGCCAATTGCAGGTACATGGGGGGGTGACACCGGCGTGGGAAAAGCTCAATCACCGCGCTCTTCGGAAGCATCACCACCAGCCCAACCAGTGCCGATCCATGTGGCGCAATCAACACATCAGTCAACATTAGTATACACAAAAAATGACAGTAGTTTCGTGCAGTGCGCACAACAACGCCTGCTTCAGCATTATTTCCTCCTCCTTTTCCTCCAGGTACTGTTTTTTTATCCTCCCCATCTTCATTTTTATCCGCATTCTCCTCCTCTTCACGCTTCATGCTAGGGTGGTACAGTAACTGAACCTGGCCCACTTTCCCAAATTTCTGGTGCAAGAACAACGCAATCTTCATCAGCCCATTGCTAGGGTTCTCACTAGACGACAGGAGAGTGATCAGAAGCCGCGACCTCACCGAGGTCAAAGAAAACATTCCGGTCACTGCACTGCTATTTCTTTCGCTAGATACGACTGCTGGTGCTGTCGTTGACCACCCAAAATTACCCATGGCGACGGCAGCACTCACCGTGTTATGAAGCACGGGAGAAATGGGTTGTGTGCCCCACCCCATTGCGTCCACGTATTCTGCCGTTCTCTGCTCGGAGAGGTAGCGGACCCAGTGCAAGCGGAAGCGGTGCGCCCAAAAGGACGAGGGAAACCACTGGGAAGAATTCCCTTTAGTCGACAGTAAATACTCAACACAACTCGTATCGTTCATAGAGAAGGAAGAGAGCGGGATGACTTCATGTTTCGCGCCTCGTGTCAGATTCACAATTAAATAACGAGTTGCTTTACCCCCATCGCACAGCGGCCACAGGCGAAACCGATCGGTTGCAACGCGAATCCAGTGAATCATTCGTGAGCAGCCATACTGTGCCCTATTCCCCCTCTTGCAATGCCCCCCACCACCGAGGGCAACAATGAGCAATTTAATTTGAGGGGGAAAAAAGACTTCCCCGCCTACCTTAAACGAGTGAGGGAGTGAATCCACGCTGCTGTTTTTCCCCTCACGTGCTTCGTATTGCTGCATCCACAGAAAGAGGCTTATCATTTCACGACTTTGAGCGGAAATGCCACACCCATGAACCAAAAATACCGACCCATCTCTTTTAACCTTTTCACCAGCACCAGCGCGGCGAATTCCCAGCCCATTGCCGTTCTCAAAAAGACATACATTCTGCCGAAGATGATACTTACCCATCTGGAGACTCAACACCACGTCAGCCTCATGTGTATCTTCCTTTTTACCTCCCCCCTCCTCCACACCATCGTAACGCAAAAGAAAACCGCCCTTTGCTTTTGCAAGTGCAGGGAGCACGTGCATGTAATCAACATTAGTCCAATTGGGGGGCTCGAAGGGGGCCTCGATCTGCGTCCACTCAAATAAGAGCATCACTGATGACATCACAATAACCCAGCAGAAGAATTGTGATTTCTTCGAACATACCCCTCGACACCTCCCCATTTTCCAGAAGAAGGGTACGTCACCGCGTGAAGATACGGGAGCGAGGACATGTTTTCCTGCAACAGATACGCCCCCTTCTTTTAACCGTTTGCTGTACGAGGCAACTTGTTTAGTATCCATAGATAGGGCGAAAAAGGCAAGTGTCTTATCTCCCGTAAGACAAGCTTGCACACCTTGACGTGAACAATGGAAGAAAGAGGAGAAAGAAAAGACATAACAAAAATGAGGATGTTGAAGGTGAAGCAACACAAGTTGAAGGCGATATTGCAGAGTTCTCATTAGAGCACACATTCGTCTTTAAAAAAAAAAAAAGGCAGTTTTATCACTCCCACCCCCTCCTCCCTTCCACACGTGCACACACACAGAATATATATTTATATAAATATATAAATCGTAAAGAGAATTATGAACCGATGACCGAGCCAAGTGTTTTTTTTTTCCTTTTTTTTAAGGATAAGGAAAAAAAAAAATGTGATTGGGGAGGAATGGGGATTTCCCACGAAACGGATGAATCCCCATTCCTCGCTTCCATCCCTCACCTCGCATGTGTAGACGCGGGCAATAAGCAAAGAAAAATAAGCAAATGAACAATAAAGAGAAGCAAGGGGACAAGACCACATACGCGATACATGCGTAGCAGGACTTGTGGGAGGAAAAGACAAGAGAAAAAAGAAGAGAGGGGAAGCATACAAAAAAGATGGGGATCCGGCGTACATAAGAAAAAAAAAAAACATTCGTAGCACTTCCTTAGCGTCAGTCGAGATATGTATGTATGCAGAAAACAGAAACAGAAACAAAAAAAAAAAAGAATGCCGTCATAAAAATAAGTGAAAAAGATACTAGCACCACAGTAAAAAAAAAAAAAAGATAAACCACCCCCTTTCCCTTCCCTTTACTCCATGATACTGTGCAAAATAAAGACGGAATGACTACATATAACATACTTATGGACACCCCCCCTCTTCCCCCTCTTCCCTACGTCACTGCGAAAACCGTATGCCTCTTCTCCCCCGAGCCAGCACAGGACACAATAATCCCCCCCCCCCCCCCCGCCCTTTATCGCACAAGAAAAACTTCGCTTTTAAAATGCATCTCCTTTCTGCCTTCGCTACTATCTGCTGCTGGTATGCTATGACTCTTGATGAGATCTTGCAAGTCATTAAAGATAAAGGGAGCTCTTGCCAGAATCCGCATCTCTGCATGACGAAGAACGGCTAATTCCAGGTGGTGCGAGCGCAGTCCGTAGACCCACTGAGTCACGGGACCCTCTGGATTGTCAGTTTTGTCATTCCCACTGGCGTGGCAGAAGTGTGAGGGGTGACGCGTGGGAGTCCACTCCCAGTGACGGAGGAGCATACAATATGCCCGGCGCTCTGCACTCCCCTGCGTGTTTTTAATTTCCTCTTCATCCTCGTTGAAGCTACTATGTTGAGAACTCACCCTTGAATGCGAGGGTTCCACCACCATCGGCCCCTTATGACAGTTGGAAGTTTTCGTAACCCGCTTGCTGTTCCTGCTTCGGCTGCTACCACCACTTGGGTCAAAAACGGTGTAGATGAGCCGCCGAATCCCAGTCAGACGGGCTTCCATTTCCTGCCCAGGGAACTCTTTCAACCGGATCACAAAGGAGGGCTGCTTCACGTTGCTTAACACCGCATCAGTTAATGTGAGAAAAATATTTTTCGCCTGCTCTGGGGTTACGAAAAAAGGTGGGCCTCGTTGAAAATCGTGAACAAAAGGAAGATCTGAAGAAGACACCCCATCGTCACACCACACGAACGACGGGGACCGCTTCCCCTGTTTCTCTATGTTCGAGAAACTACTACTACAAGATGTGGCTCCACAAAAACCTCGACAACAAATGGTCAAACTTCGGAGTTTCCCCATGGCATTATCATGGAATAGTACACCAGCCAGCATGCCAAGTTTCGGGAGAGATGAAATCCTCATGGGATGCGAGATCGTAACGCAGTGGAGCGAGTTTTTGGAGCTTGTCAAAACGGCAGCAAGACAAGGGAACCAATCAGGCCCATCAAAGTGGCTGCACTGTTCCGGCAGCTCCATGGGGAATTCAACGACTGTATTCATGTATGAAAATAGTGGCTCAAGAGCTTCCAGAGGTGTATTAGGCAAAAAAGCACGCTGCAAATCTCCCAGGGTGGTGTTGACCTGCTCATGCAACTCATCCATCTCGCGGCGCGCATGCAGCACATCCTGGAGTTCATTTTCCAGAGCCTTCACCTCAAGCATGAACTGGCCCCAAAGCGTCTCATCTTCCACCCCGCCTTTGTCCCCTTTCTGGCTGTGTGGAAGCAAAGTTGATGAACTAGGCGATACCCGTTCTGCCATCCACCAGTCTTTCCCTTTAAGGGATGAGGAGCACACCTGCATTTCATCCCCTGTAGTCTGCATACAACTGAGAGACGGAACCGTGACGTCGTGCATTATGGATTGCTGTTTTGCATATACTTTCTTTGTTTTCTGTTTAAGTTTTGGTGGCACTATCGGCTGTGTTTTCCATAGGTGCCACAACGACGATGTCGCGCTTCCCCTTCTTACACTATCACTCAAAACCGTTGAGATGGTCCTTCTGCTTCTCCAATTTGGAGAAGACACCTGAAAATCTTCATCCCGAAAGATTGTCAACGCACGCCCGGTGTTTATTACGTTAGGAGCAGGAATTCCAGTGGTAAAAGTGCTTGCACCATCCGAGTGCGCCACGCTTCTCATGGGAATACACGAAGCCTCGTCGCTTGAACGAGAAAGCCTGTCGATTTTGTCCACCGCGAGCAAGAAGGAATCCTCACATTTCTGGCGCCGCCCGAAATAACCATCATCCTTATCATCAGCATCATGATATTCCTCCTCCTCATCATCATCGGTATTATTACCATTTCCACTCTTGTCATCGTCACCACCTGGCTTCGCCTGAGTGTAGTGCGGTTTATGACCCTCCAAGGATGTCAACCGAAGCGATGGTATAATGCCAGCAAATCTCTGCACATAAAGTGCGATGGGCTCTGTGAACTCCGGATTGCAAAGAAGATGCAGCGCCCAGGAACACACAAGTTTCGTCATCGCCTTCAGCCCAACCCAAGGTGTGACTGAGGTGCTTGCCGTGCCCAAAGATGAAATACTATTTCTCTGCTTGGTGTGTGACTTGCCGCCACTGTTCACCCCACCCACACGGCAGACAACACGGTAGAGCTCGTGCGGCATGGTTTCAGCGGGCAAAATGGGTACCCCCGATGGGCTGTGTTCATTGGCGGCCAAAGTGTCACTGACCCCATTCTTCATCTTGTCATTCTTGAGGAATCTTTTCTTCACACCCGTTACCAACGCCTTCCTCCGTTGTGTTGCTCCCACACCCCACTTCACCTTTTGCAGCATTTCTTTCAGTTCCGTTACCGCCACTGGAGAGGAACATTCCACTAGACAAACCCCACCGTACATGACACACGTCACAACGCCTTCTCCATATTGCTGACGAACAGATGGTCTTGCATCAGCGTAGTTTACCGGTGTACGATGGTACCTCTTCTCTCTCCACCGAAACGGATCGATCGAGACATCAAAAGAGTTGACAACGATACTTGCTAACACTGGTACAGAGGTCTTATTGTTAGCATAGTCTAAAGGGAATGAGGCGCATGATGTTACATCCACCTGTTTTGACGGAGTACTTTTCATTTCTCTTCCTGCAAGGGGCTTCAGGCTACCTGCGACTGCCTCTTTACCATTTGAAGGGGAAGTTTTTTTCATTGACCCGCCACCCGCCACTGAAACTGTAGTCATATGGGGTGGAAATGGCAACGGGGTGGCGCGGACATTAGAGGAACCGGTGCATCTGCCAGACGCAAAAGGTGATTTATCACGAATTGGCGCAGAGAGCGATGTCAGCGGCACAGAGCCCTCATGCATTGATTGCATGCGACACGCAGGAAGCGTAAGACAGTGGCACAATACACTTTTTTCCGGAAACCCCGTGAATTCCCCTATAAATCCTACGCAAGACGATGTTGGTGACTGCGATGCATCCGATGGAAAGCTTTCCGTCATGAGAGATGACACTGGGGCGGTCGTGCCTCCTGCACGTCGCCCTGTTTGGATTCCCTCGTGCAGAACAAACAAAGAAGACATGCCAGCTGCATCCGCTTCGGGAGAGCTAACGGATATCGCTTGTGTCTGCACCACGGCAGCGGCAAATGAATCGGAATCAACTACAACAAATTCCACACGATCCCACCGATGCAAATGTGCACCAAAGCCAACTTTCATGCCTCGTTTCCGAAGAAACGATGTTTCCTTATTTCTACATTCCTCCCCAGAGAGGCGAAACGCAAAGATATCCTTTCCATCGTCTAAGCTAAATCCCGGCACATGTTGCTGTTGTTGAGTTTCCTTGCCATCAGCACCACCATGAGAGACTGGGACGGAGACAAGACGACTGCAGTCCTTTTTGGAAATGTATGCACCTGTCTCACCTCTCTGATCCGTATCAGTCGACCTTCTTTGCCCTATCACTGCCGTTTGCACGGGGTAAACAAGGGACACCCAATGCGAGCAACGATGCTGGGCACATTTAGTGAGGGGGGAACGCCTGGAAAGCCCATCGAAAGAAGGCAACGACGCTGCAGAGGGAATTCCGGGAGAAAGGTTGAAAAAAATATGCGATCCGCTTGACTCCCGCTGTATGGAATCGCGACCAAGACTGTAGTTTGGGATTACCCCACGCCAGCTTGGCGTAGTCGCGCGGACAATGTAAATAGAGAGCCGTTCTATGCTTCGGGAATCCCAACAGCGCCCAAGAAGCTCGCGATGCGAGACAGTGAAGCCCACTCGTAGTTGTATGGGTTCGGGTGCCGTATCCGGCCTCTCCTGCTTGTTCGTTCCACTGACATCATTTCGTACACCCCTTGATGAAACCAGCGATGTATACTCCTGCGCTGCCAAAATGCAGGCTGTTCGACTGGGCATATCTTCACTTACTTTCGAACCACTCTCTAAATATACGCGCGTCTCCTTTTTTCTATCTTCCTCCTCCTCCACCGCTTTATCCATTGGAGCAGCAGCAGAAGTATTGAACTCGAAGGAGGAGGGGTTCTCGCTCGGCCCACATGTTTTCTGCAGGTTGGGTGATCGCCTCCCCAGCGATTGAGTGCACCCCATTTTTCGTCTAGGCACACCTCGTCTCCAGCACACTCACAAAAAAAAACAAGCGACAGCAGCAGTAGGGAGTGGGGAAGAGGAGGAGTGGCGAGACAACGCACCCAACCGCCCTTTTTTCTTCGAAAGTCAGCTTTCTCTTCCCTCGTTGCCGTATGGTGTTCGCGCACTCCTCCACCCACCAAACCCGTCCTATTGAATACTGCTCTTTATGTGCATGCATGAGTTGTGATTCATCCAGCAATTGGGTGAATGGAAAGAGGAGAAATAGATGGGGGGAGTAGAAGTACAATGTGGTCATAGGGAAAAGCACATACACACACACACACACACACACACAAGGCCCCCCTTTTTTTTTTTTGAAGAATAAAAAAAAAAAAAAACTGATCTCTTCTTCTTCTTGTCTTCAACAAAATTCATTCACCACAGACGCCACCAAGCATGTGGTACTTCACTCGCTACCGCAATCGCCTGAGGTTCCGTGATCTCCATGCCAGCCAAGATATCTGCCGTATCATGCAGCTGTTTTTGCACGTAGCCGCTGTGAGTGCGAACAAAGTCATTACCCCTCGCCCAGAACTCCGAATGATACTTTACGCGCATTTGAATCTCATGGGTCTCTTTGGCATCCATACGCTTCGTCTTGACGTAGATCATAAAGAGTGGTACTCCAGCCACTGCGATGAAAATCCATGGCGTTTGAGCTGTCATGGAATGAAGCTAATTGCGCCGATCAATCAAAAAAAAAAAAGAGGAATGATGACGGTTGATAATAATAATAAAAATAATAATGATAATAATAATAATAATAATAATAATAATAAAAAGCATAATCAATGAAGATGATGAAGAGAGAAAAGGAAGAACCAGAGTCAGCAGCCGGGGCCTTTAAATTTCCATCGCAAACTGAAGAGAATGAAAGCAGTAGACAGAATATCCGCCTGGTTAGCCATCCTCCCCACTGAGTGAAGAAGTCCACACCACTTTAGGATTGCGACAACGCACAAAAACACGCGGCTGTTGCAGTTCCGAGATGTACAGCACGGTCGGTTCCGTAATCATGGGCCCAGGCTCCCCGTCTGCCTGGATGCATAGGGACGCCTGCACCTCAGAGTCTACATTGTTCGCCTCCTCCCTCTCATTCTGCTGCTCATCTGATCGAAGAATATCTTTTGGTGTACAAAAGAAGAAGGCTACCATCTCTCGTGCCTGCGCGAGCTTCTGGGCACCATCGCTGATTCTCAGTTGCAGAAGGCCCATGTGGTGCAGACCACCGAGGGCCTGCACCTCCATCTTGCGGTCATTAATACGCACTGGTGTGATGATCATGGGGTTCGTGCCAGGTGTATCACGGTACAATGAACTCCTCTTTTCTTTCCACGGGTGTGCGCCTGCAGCGTAGGAATCCACGTTTGTCACGAGCAGACACTTGCATTCTTTGGGCAAATTCAGTGCGGTCATAGTTGTCTTTTTCATATCGGCGGTTTCCCCTGACATAAGAGGGCTGATGTCCATTGTTTTAGACGAACCGGGAACACATATGGTTGGGATAAGCGAGCGCAATGGTGGGCACTTAAACGCTGCCTTAAGGCCGTACATGCCATACACAAGTTTGTTCCGCCAACGCTTGCCACAAAATACCGGGTGTTTCGCACGAAAGTTGCTGAACTTCTGCAACACAAAAGCATCAAAACCAACACTGAAGTAGTTGATAAATGAGAACTTCACACACTTCCCTGCGGCATCCAATGCATCCCATTTAATGTTCTGCAGAGCCACGAAGGGGTCATGATCCGCTTCCTTCGTTTCCTCCAGAGTCGCTGGGCTCGCTTCACTCCGCACCTCACACCTTTTCACCTCTCGCCGCTGCTCCCGGATAACTGATAGCGGCACCAATCGTGCAAACCATCGGTCGAAAGGAACGGCAGGTGTGGTGATGACATCATGGATGATGGGCTCGATGGGGTTGTCCATGCAACAGAAAAAACCAGACCCTTTGTACCGACTGTAGCCCCCTCCAAACCCCATGCAGTTCGAGAAATCGTTCCCCGTGCCAAGTGCAAGTACGGCTATGGCAGGGAGCACAAAGTGCCCACCTTCGCTACCGTTGCTTCTAACCACGGTATTCGTGTCATCCCCTGCATCCACACCCACCATCTCAATTGCTCTACGCACGGCATCCAACTGCTCCATGACAAAGGATACAGTACCATCACCTCCCGACACAATAATCGTGCCACGCTTCTCCACCGACTCGGTGACTTTCGCACCACCTTTGTGAGAAGCAAACCGCACAGCGTGGCAGCGGATAGCCTCACGCAGAGGATCCGGATCCGAGAAGAGGGAGCTATCAAGCATCACCACACGTTCCTTCCCAAGTAGCGTCTGCATCGTGCGGAACACATGTAGTCCTGTGTCACTATCACCAGAGCGGGGGTTCACAACACAAAGGACATATTCGTATTCGTGTTCACGAACATTAGATAGAAGTGACGTATCGGTACATTTATTAGCATCTACAGACATCTCCCTTCCATTTTGAGTGACAGGCAGCTTGTCAGGGTACCTCGCTCCCTCTGGGCACACAGCATTGTCAACACTCACAATCGCATGCTCAAGGGGAAAGGAGGAAGATCCACATTTTTTATTTTTGCATATTTCACCAGATTCGCAATTGATGTTTTTTTCTACTGGCATGAAGTGAACACTCGAGTCTATCTCATGCAACATCAACTCCTTCAAATTGTTCTCATCACACTGATGTACTGTAATATCTGAAACTTTGTGCACCCCCCTCATAAGCCACAACCGCTCTTTCAATAGTGAGGAAAGAAGTGAGCAAAATGCCAGCCTATAGTAATGATGCGACGGGTGATGTCTGTTGGTGTGTGTGCTTCCAAACACCTCGAGAGCCACACCCTTCCAGTGTGAGCCACAACTCAAAATTTTTCTTTCGTCTACTTTTTACTTTCCTTCCCCTCCCCCCACCCTTCCTTCTTCACCAGAGAAGCAACTAGAGACACGCATATATTTATTTATATATGTGAAGACGAGAGGCAAATTATGAAGGGAAATTCGTGAAAAAGAAAAGAAAAAAAAAAAAAACTGAACAGATAGAAGCAGTTAAGGGAGTTGATGTTGACAGAAGCGACCACAATAGAAGTTGTGGGAGTAGCGATAATGGCAGTAGAAAGGAAAGAAAAGAAGAAGAAGACACGGAGCTCGGCACTCACCAAAGGGATTCGCATACGAAAATGGTTGGACGCACCGCCACCCGCAGGAGGGGGGAATGTTTGCTTTCGACAGACACGAGAGCGTAGCGTCCAGGCCAACACCCGATCCCCTTTTCCAACCCCTCTGGCTCTCGATGTCGCTGCTGCTGTTCTGTGCGTGTACGGAAAACAACAACCACTTTCACAGACCATTCTGTTCGCCTAATGTGCTGAAAGAATAATAAAGGGTCTCAGTGATCTGGATCCGTGCGGTCGCTCTGCAGCCACACCCATAGAAAGATCAAACTCTGTTTGACAGGGCAGTTTAACGGCATAATCGGCACCCACTCGCACAGCCTGCGACAGGCGTTCCAAGAGACCCGGTGCAGATATCATCTCAGCCCTTGTGGGATCGGCGCACACAGAATCCGGTTTCGAGGCGGTGCTAAGAAACAGGCCCGCTACATGCTTCAGCCATCCCGTGTATGGATCGTACCACAGAGACAACGATTCCACTACAGTAGAGGCAGATGCAGCAACCGGCTCCTTGATAGACCTCGAGATTGCCTTGTCTTCAGACAAACCCCGTCGCTGCCTTGCGGTTGCGATTGGGGCAGGATCATCACAGCCCTTTCTCCCGTCTCGGTGGAGCAAGCTGCTGCACTGCACGGAGATATCCTTGATGGTTACACCGATGAAGTTGCGTCCCATGGAGTGTGAGAGCCTGCATGTGAGTCCGGGTTTTTTTTTGAATGGTCTCCAGCCGACACCGGCGTCCAACTCTGTGCGATGCCAAGTGATAAAGTTCATCCGCAGGCGTGCGGCGAGATCCAAAGAGGGACTTGTGCACGTCACGGAGCAGCACGCACGGCGAAGTGCATCCACATGCGTGGAGACAGTCAATGCCCTACCAAAATGACCGCTGCATCCACAGTACACGTTTACACCACTCGCCAAGTCATTCTTTACGGCAAACCCAACACCACAGCGAAGCTCCTCCAGACGCCACCACTTGCGTACATCTTCTCTTTTCGTAGGCGGCATTTGGACATCTCTTCCCATGTGGCGTTTAAATTCCACGTCTTCTGGAAGCCCAGCCAGCTCATGCAATTGGGTATCGTCACCGGAAGAGAGGTCCCCACGAGAAGCTCCAGCAACACTTTCTTTTCCTCCACTCTGAATTTTAGCCGCCTGATGGTCCCATTGTGCAAGTTCCACACCACCATTGATGTCAGAGGCGGAAAAAGGGCCTCTTTCACCCTCTCCAGCAGAAGACGGAAATGACTTCGATGTGGTGCAGGAGTTAGAACATCCCGAATACTCCAAGAAGTCAGCATCCACACCAAATAAGTATGGTTTCGCAGAGGAGTCCCCAGAGATAAACGAGTCGGAACGATTTTTACGCCCTCTAACAAACACCCTACAAAAACCACTCCAATTAAACAGAAGTCGATCTGCCTGCACCGACCAATCCGTCATTGGAGTTATCCCAATTAACTCACACAGCGGTAGCGCTTTGGACCTCCACGGAAAGCATACTATGTTTAAAGCACCAGTCCATTGCATCCTCCCCCAGATGCACTCCACTTGCAGTACGTCACTTGCGTGGAAAAAATGACGCCCGCTCAACGACGACGACGACGGCAGCGCTAAGGTGGGGGGTGGGACACCGCTCGTCATCCCCAAGGCTGCAAACAGCCCAGCATTCAAGCTAAAACTGCCACACTTAATAAGCGGAATTGCTGCATAGGAATTCAAAAGGATTTGACGTTGCCCCACCCGAAGAGTAGAGTCCTGGTTAGGAAATGCTTCTTTCGTTGGATGGTCACCACACATGGTGGGGGTTAAGGGTCCATCCTTGTGAAGGGTCTCTAGAGGACGCACAATAAAGCTATCTATCGAACAATGGCTTCCAGAGGACGGAAGACAGCTGCGCCACCGCGATTCGCCCCCCTGCTCCATTTCAGAGCGGCACGTGTGTCTACCAACACTCTGAGGTGCTTTTTTATAATTAGCAGGTGATACACCTGGGGACACTTCTGCACCCATTCCACTACCCCGGCGCGATGACGCCCAGTCGATGATCGACGCCGCCACAGGAGACAACTGAATGTCAAAGCTGCGGTGTAGATAAAGATGATAGGGCATTCGGACGACCTGTTCTAGACGCGATGGATGCCGTTCACACCAGCAAGAGCCACCACTGCCCTTCTCTTTACCTCAATACTTTTGTACCTCCACCTCTTCAGTTACCTTCACAAAATTTTTTTCGAAGCGCACCGCAGCACTTCCAAACGACAAACAAGCAGTACCACAAAAGAAAAGGAAATAAGAGATTATCTCGTCCCCACCTTCTTGCCCTATTATCGGGGAGAAGAAAAAGAGGAAAAAAAAAGGATACGCACGGTTCATGCCGCACATGCCATGCACAGGAGTGATAAAAAAGTGTGGAGGAAGCCCTACCGTAAACATCTAAACCGAAGTTTGTGACGTCACTATCTGCGTGAGAGTTTAATGATGCAGAGGGGACGTGTAGGCAGCACCTTAACCCGCTCCCCGCGTGGAGCGGGGAAGCATGAGTGACTCGGTTAGTCTCTGCGGGGAAAAAATTGTCCATGAGGCTCCGCCCCTGCGTGCCCGAAAAAGCGACGACTACAAAAAAAAAAAAAAAGAAAAAATCTCTTTGATAAATAAAATATCAAATCGCCCACTCTACGTAATAAAAGATATTAAAAAAAAAAGGGTTTTAGGACCATTTGCAATTACAGCTATGTTAATTATTTGCGTTTAAGAACGAACAACAACAGCGGAAAAATAAAAACACAGAAATAGAATCTTACCTTTCTATCCTCGTACATTCAGAAAAAAAAAGAAAAGGGAAAATGTTTTTTTGCTGAAACTCTCAAGAAAAGCGATTCATAATAGTCTGGTTTTGGACATGGTGAGTCCTTCGAGCGTTTTGCTCTACAGTTCATTACTGACGAAAAGAGAGGGCTGAGAGCGCCTTCAGGCCGCGTCCCGCCCGAGGCGGTTGGGGGTTGTGGAGGGCGGGTTTTCAAAAAACGTACGTTTTGAGAAAACTTTATTGTCGAGAAGAGAAAAGAGGTAAGTGTAAGAAAATAATAGTTAGTTGATACCATTCCTGTCGCACGCTCTCAGCAAATCTGACGTCATCAAATATACATACATATATATATATATATATATATATATATATACGATGTGCAGTACATACTGCCTATCGGTGTGCATGAGAGCAACCCGATGGGGTGGCATCCGCAGAAATACAGTC
>JASANU010000626.1:0-13391 GCA_030849675.1 Trypanosoma platydactyli | reverse complement strand
GCTGATGGTGGCGCTTTCAGCACCTCCCTTTTCGTCAGCCCCATTTGTTTACACACAACGGGGAGTCCTTCCAGATCGTCGGTGGTATTTGGATTCGATTTCCTTTTGTCTTTTGTGTTTCTTGTTATAAACACAACTATGTGAATATGCAACCACTTTTTTTTTTCCTTTTGTTTTTAATTGTATAGTGAAGAGGGTGTGGTGTTGAGTATATCTTCTTTTTGTTTCCTTTCGTATCTTTCTGCACCGTCCTTCCACCGCTGCGTGTGCTGTTCATATGTGCATACTTTTTTCTTCTTCCCTTTGGTGTGGGTGATTCTGTGTAGTGGTGCTTCTCTTCCTTTGGTGTGTTAGTGGTGGCCTCTGTACAGCAAGAGTGAAGCAAAGGGAAGCAGCAGTGCTTGTACGAAGGCAGGAGGAGAAGTGAGGGGAGGAGGCACGTGAGGAAGAACTTTGTATTTTAGGAACCTCCACGTGGGGACGGAAAAAAGCCTCCTCAGTGTGGGAAGGAAGGAAGAGGGAAAAGGGGGCGAGTAAGTCCAAGCGGGAGGACTTCATATTGCCATCGAGAGTGGAAGTAGTGCTGGGAGTAAAAATAGTATTTAAAAGGAATAAAGGCAAAATAGTAGTGGTGGTGTGGTACAGTTCTTTCCGGCACTCTTTCTACTGACCGAGGCTGATATTGTTGTGTATTTATCTAAAACGTGGGTGTACAGACACACTCTGGTACCTCCATTGGATTACGTAGGAACCTATTGGCGCCATGGCGTTCTTTGATCTCATTGATATGACGGTGGCCTATATACAGTACTTGTATATTCTTATATTTATCTCGCCGACCAGTTTTCCAGACATTTTTGTGGAGCCCTTCCGTAGTCTCCGCTACTTGAGTCTGGAATTTATTGGCAGGATGGGTAGTGGAAATCATTACAATAATCTAATGGAGGTCAAGTTTCCCACATGGATTCCTTTAGACTACCGCATGCGGTTTGTTGTTATTGCGGTTGGGATACCATTCCTTGTTTCTCTTGTAGGAGTTTCGATTGTCTGTGCCTCTGCAGCTTTTGGATGGATACTTTTGATATTAATTGCCTTTTTCTCCATGCTTTTCGGTGCTCTGTTGATGAGCAACCCGTGGATATACGATGAAGATCGTCTTCCCTTCAAAACGCGGGCACTGCTTTTGTCTATCGGTGCCACCTTTACTGTAACGCTCATTGCGTTTGGGGTATATGGGATTTGCGTGTGGCGCAGGCGTGACCGAAGGAGGACAGAAGCTCTATTTCGGAACGATTCTGGCCTCCAACTGACTGGTGTCACACTGACTGACATGGCTGTGAAGCGGTCAGAGACAAACAAGCGTGCACTAGCCGCACAGACCGCGTACGAAACTGAAAAAAAGAAGTATGTGGAGCAGCGTCGTTACATGTATCTTATCCCGCCGGGACTCTTAGGGTTAGCAGGTTTTGTTTGTGGATTGATTCTCGCTGGTGTGCCGTCTCTGGAATCCATCCGTTTCTTGCAGGTCAGCCCAATGGGACGTGGTGTGGGGGTGACAGTTGCTATTCTCTCCATCATCACAATCATGTGGGTTGTCTTCGGTGTGTTTAAACGTGGAAGAGAGCTGCATATGAAGTTGTACGAGATGCTCTCGAGTGCGATTCTCGGTATCATGATGATGAGCATCTCTATCATTTACATCCCAGTGCTGATGAACATCATCACTATCCTGATCTGTTCTGAGGTGCGGTGTGATGCTGGAATGCATTTAGTGGATTCGGGGTCTGTAGCACGTGCCACATTCAATGATAACATGTGGGAATCAGTGGACAATGCCTGTTACGCATGCAATTTTTCTGCACATGATCAAAGGTGTACACCGCAGCTGCAGGAAAACTTGTGCGGGCTACCCGTGGTTGAAAACCGCCTCAGATATGATAACAGTGTGCGGTGCAGTGATGTTGACGTCTTTTACAAAGCCGCTCTGGTTGTGATTCTTTTGGCATATACCGTCTCGTACCCTGTATTTCTAGTCGTCGTCGCCGATCGTGCAACGAATATATTAGAGAAGGAGTATCCGCTGGAAAAGTGCGTCTGTGATGAATTCACTGATGAGGAGCTCTACTATGAAAAAGTGAGGAAGTCGTCAAATATTTCGGCTCCTATCTATGAAGTCTTCAGACGGAGTTTCCGCAGGGCCCGTCTCACCTTTTTGTTTCAGAGGGTTTTTGTTGTTTCCATAGGAGCTGCTACAAGTCGAACTAGTGACCGACATCTCTCACGACTGGGTATGGTACTTGTTTCGGGTGTTTCTGCTTTGTATTTCCTGTACACGGTGATCCTGAGGCCGTATGCACGACCTGTGGAGAACTTATACGGCTCATCTCATCAAATAATCATTATTATTATGGGGGTGTTGGGGTTAATAGGGGAAATAAATGGGAGTGATACTATTCCGTTTGCCATTACTGTGATCGTTGCACTGATTGTGATTCTCGTACCGCTGGTGGCGCTTGTATTTGGCCTTTTTCTGACCTTTCGTAATGACTGCGAACGTGTGGAACGGTTACAACGTCGTCTTCAGCGGGGTTTTACTTCGTGGAGCATGATGGACCTCTCTGGAAATATGGCTGAGGGTGGCAAGGGTATGGAATATTCCTCAAAGCAGTGTTGTAGCACGTCCTCCTTGAGTAAAAAGAGAGGAAAAGCTTCTTCTGACGCCTCTCTCAAACGTGCGAGGAATTCCAATGATGCATGTGGCAGCGCAGGGCACAAGGAGTTGACTTGTAAGGTGCGGCAGGGCGGACAAAGTGACGAGGACAAAAAGCAAGCAAGAGTTCTCTTCCAGTCGACACTTGGGCCGCGTGAGATGAAAAAACTACAGGAAATACCATCGGACCCCACAACAGAGAGGGAGCCTACTGATGTCGAAGTGAGATCCGACAACCCCATGGATGTTTTCCAGAATTCAGACGACGCGCCTGCTCCACCACCGTTATTGGGTGACGATAGAACTGAAAATGGGGTGGAGAAGGAGAATGCAGGAGATGAATACCTCATGGACAAGTGCGTTTTTATCCCTTCCGCGTACTTCCGCAATTTTCAGGGTGTGATTGTCATGCCCAGGGAAGAGAAAGGGGGCATGAAGAAGCGCTCAGTAGCGAATAAGGCACCTAATGGCGTGCCGCGTCCAAGCATTGCGGCGGCAATGCACTGGGTGAGGCATGGTTGGGAGAAGATGACAGAAAACGGAGCAAAGCAGAAGGGTGGCGAAGGTGGTGAAACTCAGCACCAGAGACAAAAACAAAAGCCATCACATCAGAAGAACCCGGAGCGAGAGAGGGACTACGCCAATGGTAAAGACGGCATTATCTCCGTTGAAAATCATGAGCAGCGTCCCAGATTTTTCCAATGGATAGGTGGGTGGCAAAAGGCTTTCAAACTTGGTGATGCGACTCTGCGGTATGTGGATGTATTTCGTCAACGGCAAAAGATTCGCCAGACGAGAGGCTTTAACGAGCGACCATATTGGTTTAAACCGACAGAGACACAGTTGCAAACGTACAGCACCAAGGGGGGGGGCGTGCCATGTTTCTCGCACAAAGGCAGATGCACGCAGCCTTCAGATTTCACCTCATCTTCGACCCTTAACTTTTTTGAGAAACTGATACTGCGAAAGAATGTACGGTATTTGCCCCTTTATGTCCCACGTTCATTGGATGCTATGGCCACCAACCCTCTGGAAGATGCCCCTATAAAATGTAACGTGGAGATGAAACCTGATGCAGACAGCAACGCCTTTGCTGATTGCAGGAGTGCTCCTCCACCTGATTCCGGTGTTGATAGTTCGAAATTCCCCGAAGATGCCACCGTAGGGAAGTCACCTTCGTGTGGTGTGCCATTGGCTTCGCCCGGTGGGAAGCGGACGTCGTCTCCGCTCAGGTCCACTCTGTTGGACCATGACACCGTATCGATGCTGGAACATTGTGTTTATAGTGCGCGGCAGAAGCTAAAAACCTTGCCTTGTCGTCACCCGCTTATTTCATGGGACCAAAACGAAAAGATGAATTATTCAAAAGTCATCCCACGTGTCCTTTCCGAAGTTCAAGTAAATGGGGCGGATCTCACGGATTGGGAAGCCTTTAAGGATCGGCTCCTTGCAGAGGTGCAGGACTCTTACCCGGAAACGGATGCGGGGGGTACACTGCTGCCGGTGTCATCCCCATTTTCCGTGCTGGAAGAGGGCAGAAAGGAGGAAGTGGCAGGGTCTGAGCCGGGGAAAAATGGTGGGCAGGTGGTGAACACCAAGGAAGACACTGAAGTTGAGAAATCAATGGATCACATCCCATTCCTTCCGGAAACCATGCCTTTGCTGCGGCGCCATTTTCTCCTCTCTCGGCGTCTTGTATTGGCCTTCCATCAGCAAAGAGAACAGTTGCGGGCGCTTCGGGCAGCTGTCGACCACCGGATCGCTATGACTGTTAAAAAGTACATGCAGATCTTCTTTATTAGTCTTAGTTTTCTCACGACAGTGGCGCTTGTGATGTGCGCGTGTGGGATGCTACATACGGAGAGCGACCTTTTCGTGGATGGCATACAACGTGACAACAGTGTGAAGTCTGAGCTGTTGGGACACCGCAGCTGGGAGAGCTTCGTATCTCATTGCTGCTGCATCCCGATGACGGAGCTCGTCACTTCGTTCCCTTACTATGTCCTTGATGTGGAGGAGTGGTTGTGCGATGACGGACGCGTGAAGGAGCGGGTTCGACGCGACACGTTTTATGGTGAGCTGGTGAGTGGCTACTCTGTGCGCGATCTGTGCGGGATGGAATTCAAAAATGGCTGTAAACTTCTCGTGATGGATGATGATCGTGTGAACCTGAGTGACTGTGATGAATCGATAAAAGATTTGGAAAGGGAAAAGTGGTAGTAAGACGGGATGAAAATAAGACACATGTTAATATATATATATATATATATATATATATGTGTGTGTGTGTGTGTTGTTGTTGTTTTTTCCCGTCGCTTCTTGCAATGTGGTTTTTTTTTTTCTCTCTCTTTCCTCACTTTCTTCAACTAGTGATGTATGATGAACTTGAAATGGAGTGCTTTATGTCATCTAATCCATAGTCAGTCTCTCTCTCTTTCTTTCTTCTCCCTATGCCGTTGCTGCTGGTGTTGCTGCATCAAGCGTCAATCCCTGTGACCTATCATCAGCATCATTATTATGCGTCTTGTACGTAGCTTTTATTCCTGTTTCGTAATCTCTCATCCTTACATTTTGCCCCTACAATCCCCTTTTCTTTTATATATATATATATATATATATTGTTATTGATGTTCTTCTTGTTGGGATGGGCGTGGGTCCTACAGCGCTCCCCTGCCCCACGCACTCATACACACTCTCTCATTTTGTACTCCCATATAGGTAGACTCCTGAGCACATGCTTTACGATGTGTTGGAGCTGCTGCTGAATTACATGCAGTACTTGTACCTCACAGTGACAATCGCCCCAAGTGTCTTCCCCACGCTCTACAGCTCCCCGTTTCGGCTGTTGGACGACATGATGAGCGTCGTGACATACACCAGCAGGGGTGGCAGCGGAAACCCCGGCGAGGGCTCTGGCACTGGCAAAGATGGCGAAACAGCGAATGACATAGGCGAGCAGCTCCGCACTCTTGGTGTTTACCTGCCCTCGTGGATCCCGCTGGATCTGCGCATGTTGTTTTTCATCACTAATATTCTCTGCCCCACAGCCCTTGTGTTTATCACCGCTTTGCTGCTGGGGCCGCCGCATTTCACAGGGTTTGTTTATCTTCTTTGCACATCTCTCTTCTTCATGGTGGCAGGGGCGCTTCTGCTGGACATGCATGCGTCTCACAATCTGCCGGATGGGGCGAAGACGTTATCACGGTTATTGCATGCCGTCTCAGTACGTGAAGCGATCATTATAACAGCTGTGGGCACGTCCGCTGTGTTGCTGCTGGTGGTCCTTGGCGTTGTTCTGCAGGTTATGTGGAGTGCGTGTAGACGCGTACAGGTGCTGGAGCGTCTCGGTGATCTGGAGCACGCCCCTCGCACCGTAGAGGAGCGTGTCACCGAAGGCCTGCTGCACCCCAGTGTTCTGAGCAGCAGTGGTGGGGAAGGAGAGGAAGATGAGTGGGATCAGGAGAGATTGATGTGGGTGGTGGAGGCCGCGGCGACGGCAGAAGAGGAAAAGGAAAACGTGCGGATGCAGCGTGTCAAGGCGGAGTTAGCGTATCGACGGATGCTCTGGAGGAAACACAAGGAGACACGCGCTACCTCGCTTCCATGGGCGTTTCTAAAGGTCGCCATGGTGCTCGCCTGCCTTTCTGCCGCGTTTCTCTTTGCACGCGTTCCAAAATCGAAGGCGCTAGAGCCAATTCAGTCCAGTCCGCTGTTTTTTCCACTCGCTGCATTCCTCTTCCTTCTGGTGCCTATTCTTGTCGCCTCGCTCATGTTGGGCCTTACACGTGGTGGGAGGCGTCGGCTGTTTGGTATCAAACTGTGGCTGCGCCATATGTTTCTCTGGATAGTACTTCTCGTCGTGTCATTCATGTACGCCCCAATCCTTCGGAACGCCATTAACCTCTTCCCATGCCGCTCGGTTGATGAAGCTGTTGTAACAAACAGTAGTTCCTCTGACGGCAGCATGTGCAATGTGTTGTCCTTTGTCCGTGCTTCGAGTGTGTGGGGGGCTGGACTCGGGGGCTTCTCTTTGGTCGCGGATTCGCGTGTTCCCTGCGATGGTGTTGACAGTTTCATATCGATATCTGCTATACTCACGGTTGCCACGTATGCTGTTTTTTTCCTGCTTCTTTACAGCCTTGTTACGCGGCAGGTGTTACAATCATTGGATCAGTATCCGCTGGGCAATTTAGCAGTAAAATCAACTTGCGCTTCAGGGGGGAGGTGGAGGAGGGGGGACAGCAGCGGAGGACGAAAAAAAAATCTCACTCTTTACTACGAGCGTGTGCGCTCATCGAAGAATGAGGCGCAGTTTCTCTATGCCCCATATGCCTACGCGTTCCGATACTTCAGGGTTGTCGTGCTCGCACAAAAAACAGCGATGGTCATCATATCAACAGTAATGCGCGAGGGCGGTGGTATGGTGAACCCATGGATAGGGTTTGCCACCTCCTTTATTCTTCATGCAGGGGTAGCTGTCGTTCTTGTTTTCTGCCAACCGTATGCGGAGCCGCTGGAGTTTGTGGTGAGTCTCGCACTGCAGGTAATGTTGTCCCTTCTTGCAGTGATGGGGCTGGCATCTGCACTAGTGAACACCGCCGTCCCAGTGGTGTTTTGGTTCTTTTTGACACCCTCTCTTTTCCTGGTGCCGTTTGGTGCGGTGGTTATGGGTGCAATTCTCACGATTAGACGCCAGTCACGGCGCAGACGTGCAGCAAAAGCGGGTTCACGCAATGAACTTCGGAGCTCATGCACTGGTTGGTTAATGGTACTCGCACGCCATCTTGGTCGCAGGGGAACGGACAGAAATCCTGGCCGCTGGTACGAACAGCATGCCAGCAAAGATGTACGGAATCAGATTTTCATTCCGGCCCTTTACTTTACGGACGCAGACGAGAAGGTAGTCTCATTGTCGTCGTCGTTATCGGCCACCAGTGCTGCTGTGGTTGAGGCCTCTGCAGCAGAGCGAAGTGATGTGGTGGGCGATGCTGAGGCAGCGAGCTGCTCTATCAGGTGTAGTCCCATCACATCATCATTTCCAGCGGCCGCCAAACACGTTGCCATATCGCTCCCTTTTCCCAAGAATGGTCGTCAACGTGTAAATGAACCGTATGGGAGCGAGGGCGGTAATAAGGCATCGGTGCGTGCCAGACAGTGTTGGACTGTGCTACGCTCTGCCGTTTTTTCTGGGTGGTTGGGCCAATGCGTTCATGACCCTTTGGGCGCCTCTTATGCTTTCGCCCCGTGGCGTACTGCTCCAGCAGCGCCGCCGCCCTCCCACAGTCTCGCCATGCAGACTCTCCTCGTGACAGTGGCGAGCAAAAGCCGCTGGGAGATGTCTCCAAATGTTCGCGTCAATGACCGGGGCGCGGGAGAGTTGAAACAAGGGCGCGATCAGGGAAATGGCAGCGACATCATGTCGTCCCCACATGTCGTGACACCGCCAAAACAGGTGCGGCGAGAGGAGGTCTTCTTGGAGCGCGTCCACGCGTTTGCTGCGCTCCAGCGTCTGCTCTCGTTGTATGGTCATCACAAGCGCCACATCCTGCGACAGCAGCGTGCTGTGGATTGTTACATCAACGCGCAGGCGTCGCAGACAGTGCGGCAGCTGCTACTTTTCCTCGGCGTGGTATCCGTGGTGGAAGCAGCCCTCTGTGTGTGCGGGTTTCTTCTTGTGGAAAACATCTAACTGCTGTGCTGGGTGCAGCAGCAGCACTGAAAATAAGGAAGAATAAGTAGTGAGTAAACCTACGAGAAGGGATGTATAGTTGTCTATCGATTACATGCATGCGTGTGTTTGTGTTTCTTTTCTGCTGGTTTTGTTTTGTTCGTTTGTTTAGTTTTTCAACTCCTGATGCGCCTTTCCATACACACCCCCAGATATTCATCCCTCACTTTGTCCCGTCTCTTCTGGTGCTGTTTGTTGCTTTGATCTCCGGGCTGCGCTGCAGTGAAGGGGGCGCAGGTTTACTATTTTGGTATTATTATTATTATTCTTAGCTTCCAGGCTCTACGGGATTGCTGCATCACACTTGCGTTTCCATTTCTGTGTGTGTGTGTGTGTGTGTGTGTGTGTACGCCATGGCGCTGGAGTGTGTGGATACCGTCTGCAGCTTTTTGCGGAAGTTTATTTCCCTCATCATCGCTGTTCTGATGGCCATCTTCACGTTTTTGTATATCATTGGTACTGGTCGTATCATGGCGCTGGAGTCCAGCTTTGCCCACTCCGGCTTCGCTCACTTTTTAGGCATCCTCTTCTCAGTCATCACGGTGTTCTTCTACATCGCCCTGCACTTCGTCCCCCGCAAGGCCTATCGCTTGCTGTACTTTATCTCCGCCATGCTGGTGCTGACGATGTTCTTCGTGTCACACTCCCTCGGGCTCGCAGGGCCTGTCGTGAGCGACTGCAACGCACTGGGCCTCATCAACTACTCCAATACTGTAGAAAAGTGGAAGGATTTGGGAAGCATCGGGATCATCTTCAATACAGAGACTGAGGCCGTAGAGGCGATCGGCAAACTGGGAGAACAAGTGAGGAATTGCGTAGAGCAGGAACTCATCTTTGCAAGCGCCTTTTTGATGCTGATCATGCATGCGTTTGCCCTCTTTGACGTGCAGAAGGTGCTGCTGACGCGGGTGAAGTCGAAGACGTATGGCGAACGATTTGTTGAAATGGGCATTAGCAGCTGAAATATACATTCCGGTTCTGTGCGTGTGGTGCGCTCTCCCCTCCCTCCTTACTGCCTGTTTCTCTACACCACTGCAAATGAAGTGAAGTGTTTGTGAGTCTCCTCTTGTCTCTGTGTGTGGTTTTGATGCTCTGACGTGGAGCGGCGCGGGCGGTGGGAAGGGAGCAAACATCCATTCGCACATGCGCAGACGGGAGGGATCCCGCCGCTACCTTCCTAATCCTCCACACGCGTGTGTACGCTCCTCTGGATGCGAGTACGTCAATCAAGAGGAAGCCGCGCAGGACGGAAAGGAACAGCCGAATATAAGTGTGACAGAAGGTGGGGCGGTAGAAATAAGCACCACCGCCACCATCTGAAATGAGTATCATGTGGCAATAAGAAGAAGGGCAGCCAAATATATTTATATAAATATATATATATATAAACCCCCCCCCCCCCCCCCAAAAAAAAAAAAAAGCAACGGCGGTACATTCGTTCTGTTGTCACGAAGTTTGCATGTGAAAGAGCAGAAAGTAACTCAGTGATCATAAAAAGAGATAAAGGGCGGAATAACGCACATGTCTAAGTATATATGAACAGACATGTGTAAGTGCATGTTTATTTATGTGCGTGTGTGTGTGTGTACAGAAATTTGTGGAGTCTTGCATCATCTTAGTGAAAAAGGAAACAATGGGTTAGATGATGATGGTTCTTTTTTTCTCCTTTTTTTATTCGATTTCGGATTTTTTGTAGTCCCAATTTTTCTTCTCGTTTTTTCTGCTTCTTTTATCTCTCTTTACTATCTTTTCAGCAAGTCCTTCCAGTATGAGTGAGTGCTGGTGTACATCGCATGTACACCGTATCTCCTCTCTTTCTCTCTCTCTCTATATATAAATATATATATATATATATATATATATATATATATATGTATATGTTTGTATGTATGTGTGTGTGTGTTTTCTCTCTTCCCTGCCTTAAGCACGGAAAGTGAATCGACAAACAGGGAAGCAAGAAGATCATGGCTATATCGGAAAGGTGCTGCCAACGCATTCGCATCATTTTGTATGTGGCGTTCGCTATTTCATACGGTATTGGCACTGTAATATTTATTAAAGATTTCCATAATTATCTGGCCGCATTTGGTTTTGCTGTCGCCTGTATGTTTATTGTCGTCTTGACACTGTTGTGGCATGTGCCTTCCACACAACTTAATTCCGCGCTGTCGCCAGGGAGTAAATCACGAATCATTTTTCAGTCAGCTGTTCTCTCCATCACACTGGCTTTTGTCGCTTCGGCGATTTATGCACTTGTGCAGGGTCTCAGACTGAGACAACGGTGGGCAGGGGACTCGTACTTCTGCTCAATGGTTGCTCTTGCAACAGCAGGAAAGTGGTGTTTTTTTTGCGGCACCTTTGTACGGAAGGTGGGCGATAAGTCTCTTGTGGAAGAGGAGAGTGATGTAGATGAAAACATGTCCCTTTTCGAACCTTCTCACGGCGTCTGGGAGAAAGAAAAAAGTCAAAGTATATGATTAGAGCCATACGGGGGAGATTCTCTAATCAAATAAGGGAAACCAAAGGCAGAAAAAAAAAAGGATGTGTCTCAGCTAAGGAGATTTCTCTGTAATTACCCAAAAACAACCTAAGGTGGCTAAGAAATCAACTTTTTTTTCTTTTTTAAAAAGTGCGATATTGATAAAAACGCACAAAAAAGAAGAAAAAAGCTGAAAGTAGTAGGTTTTTCTTTTCTTTCTCAACGACACTTCAACTCAACCATCATCTCTTTTACATTGACTCTTGTACGTCTGAACAGGATTTTTTCTTTTGTTTTTCTTGGAGCGTCACCCCACCCACTCACACCCGTCACCTCGTAAAGATCCCCTTTTTTTCCGCACACTTTTGAACATCCCCATCATACGTTTGGGCTACTCGCGTGTCTGCACTGGTATGTGTGGCGATTTTAAAATTCCTCTTTACCTCTTCTCTGTATTCGAGTGATAGACTGGGCGATATCACGCATGTATCTTCTGTGCGACAAGATGCAGCTGAAAATCCTCACGGGGTTTCTGGCGCTCACTTCCTGCAGTCAGTTCCCTTCTTTTCTTTTGGCGCCTGCCCGCCTTGAGAAGTTGCGGATTTCTCTTTCATTTCACGCCGCAGGATGGCCGTCGGCTCTGATGCCCTGCAGCAATGACAGGCTGTTGGCGAGAAGTTAGCCCATAGAATTCGCCAGCATGGTGCCGCATGGGTTACCCTTTCACCTGCATTGGTGGCAACGTTGTAACCAGGTGGCGTGCTGCAGCTTCCGTTCCCGGGAAGGGATTCGCCATCGCTGACCAATCGGGTTGGAGGGTTCTGGGAATATTCGTCGAGGAACGGTGAGCCTGCATGTGTGTTCCCGGGCGCTCTCCTTTTGATGCCCCAGTCGCGGCCCCTCTCACAAGCAGGGAGGATATTTGTGTGTGTGTTGCTCGAGTAGGCGCGTTTTCTACCGCCATTGTGCAGCTGCCATGCGCACAGGCAGCTATGAAGAGATGGTGTAGTGAGTCCCTGCGAGGGAGCGTGAGAATGACGGCAGCGATGGGCGAGGGGAAGCTAAGGATGGCGCGTGGATTGGAATTCGTTGTGGGCTGCGGAAGGAATATCGTTGGCATTGAGGGCCCCTTCAACGCTCGCGACGTCGCCATCGCGGAGGACAAATTTATCGAAGAGGGCATGCGACTGCTCCGCTCGCGCACGTCATCAGCCACGCTGCGAACTGCAGTTGGAGTTGCGACGTGCCGGAGCCGCACATGCAAGCGAAGGGAGGATGGCTGAACGCTTCCTCGTTGTAGCAGCTTCCCACGTTGAAGAGACGCTTGGCCCGTAGGAGAAATGTTAAGCGCAACGATGTGCGTCACGTTACGCACATGAATACGGTGCGGCCCTTGAATCCTGGTAGCTGTGCTGCTGTGGGGAGCGTTGGTGATTTGGGCAGATCGCCAATGCCGCGCTGCCTGTATTTGTGCTCTGCCGGTGCAGTGTATGAGTGGATAGTTGACCTGCGTGCAGTACGTCGCTTGTGAAGACCGGCTCTTCCAATTACAAGCAGCCGACGAGTGTTGTTTACTAGCGGATATTCGGACGCTGAAGAAGGTGACCTTGGAGGGGTGTTGGTCGCCGCACGTGTTGGTGTTGTTGCTGTGCTTGATGGGTTTTGTGGGAGACTGCCGTGTATGGCCAGGAGTTGGACGGTGTGTATGACAGCTGCTTTCGTGTTAAGATTGACCTACATGGCGGTGCGCGTCGGACTGATGGGTCATCTCCTTGCTGCGTTGATACGCTCGAGAAGGCGTGCCTTCAGAAGAGTCTTCAGCTGTTGGGTTGGACGGTGGTGCATCTGGTGGACTGTCGCTGCTGCGGGGGGCTGAGTTTTGTAGGCACGATGAGGGACCCCCTCGGTAGCAACGTGCGGATGGGCGTTATGAAGTGAATGTTGTTGTACATCGCGTGTGGATTTTTGCAGATGAGCGGCACATTCTTTTGTTTCTCGTCTTGGGCTTACTTTGTGCTGCACCTGCATCCAAAAATATGCTGGTTGTTGCAGCTGACTGCTTTTAATGCACTGGCCTTCGTTGCGCTGTTGGCTGCTGTCACCGTCGTGTTTTGATTTAAAATGGCGGGGGTGTCACGGCGGGGTGGTTGTGTGCGTGACTGCGGTGCTGTTTTTCAAGGTCATCGATGCGTGCCGCATGCACGGTGCATGCGAGTTGACGTCGCACGTCGGCTCCGTGTCGTCGTACTCAGCCCCTTCACCCCCTCCTCTTCTTTTGTTGTTCCTGCGGTGTGCGCTGCGGCGGCAGGGTTTCTCTCTTGTCCATCTGGCTCTGTGTGATCTGCTCTGACTTTCTCTCTTCCCGCTCTTTGCCTCCATTGTAGACATTCGAATTTCTGCACACACTCACACGCACGCATACACAAAAGACTATCAGAAGAACCTGCCACCGGAACGGTTCACGATGCCGCCGC
>JASANU010000625.1:0-12948 GCA_030849675.1 Trypanosoma platydactyli | reverse complement strand
TTTTCTTTTTTCTTCCAAAACTTTGCATAAACAAAACAAAAACAAAGAAACAAAACACTGCCAGAGAAGAGTTCTTCGATCTTCGCAGGAACAGTGACACATGTCCCTTTGTTTTCCCATTCACCGCCGCAGGTGCGACAACAGTAAAACAATATAAAGGCGAGAATTCTATAGACAAAACAATGAGAAAAAAGAGAAACCGGCCTTTTAGCGAATAGATGAAAAGACAATGAACTGCATCACTTGCTCATCTTCTTTACTTACCCCTACCCTGTGACATGTCACGTTTTCTACCTTTGTGGCATGCAGTGCGCACGGAGAAAAGGTTCCTTATAATCAATACTAGTTTTTTTTTTCCACACAAAAAAGGTAAACGGGATGGGTCACTAAATCATTGTGAATGGCATTTTTGTTTCTAAATCAACTCCCCCACCCCCCCCCCTGGGCAGAAGCGGAGAAACAGAGAGGTACAGAGAAGTATCATCAGTTATTCTCACTCAACCGTTGAGCCACGGGTTCATGCAGCCGTTTTCTTGCGTTATATCATGGCGTTAGAAACTTACACCCCCCTCTCCTCCCCATACACCCCATTAGAGACGCAGCACAGAAAGCAGGGGCCCAGCCTCCCATGGTCTGTGCCGACCTGATCTCGGCACAAAGAGAAAAGAAAAAATAAAAAAAGATCAAAAAGTCTAACAGAAACTATATCCTCTCTCCCGCATCTACCCCTGATGAAACAAGGCTTGTCAAGAATCATCAATCACATGAAAGGAATATGTTAGAAAAAAAAAAACGAAAGGGGAAAGTAAAAGGTTAAACTCTACATCACTCGCTGCTTATTCGGTATTTTTTCTTTTGTTACATGATATGATTTGCTGTTGTGGTATCTAGGTGGGAATTAGGGTATTTCGTTTGGTACACCAACGATACATTTTCACCATCTTCTGTGAATTGAGGATAATTTTCAAATATTTCATTGTTTTCTGAGAGCTTCTTGAATAAAACTTTCACTGGCCCACCCTCTGTTATGGGAATGGGTGACAGCATGCCCAGAGTAAAGGGCAAAAATGTCTCTGCATCATCATTTTGCATCATGCGTCTTGGCACACATAAGTAGGGTGAATGCTCTGGAAGAAACTCGTACATCATGCTAACATCTCTTCCGTGCAGAAAAATATAACGATCTGTTTGCACCTCAGCATCCGCCGTCGTGTTGACAACCACTGTGAATTGATCGCTATTGCTCTCACAAGTCGCCACGCTCAGCATAATGGGATTGTAATCAACCGTTTCTTTTTCGGTGCCGCGGTGATCTGGTTGGGAAAGAATCAAGGAAAGTTTCAACGGGGATGTGACAGATATCTCAAGGCAAACGTTCGGCACCACCTTGTTGAAGGTTCCAGGTACTCGATAATCGTAATAAGAGGGATGATTGAAGATTACAGCGCATCCAATAAAGTAATCCTTTATATCGACCCAATTCATCCAAAAGGAGTGATCAGAACCATCATGGTTACATTCCTCCGCCAATTCAGAGAATTCCTTCCACAAATGCGATGTTGAGCTCCAATTTCCCTTCCACTGCGCTGCATCACCCCATGGGTTACGCATGAGAAACAGTCTATGACCGTTTGAGTGGTGCACTTTAAGAACAGGTAAGGCATACCCAATCACAATACCCGCTTCCTTGTATTTGACCACACTCTCTTTTTCAATTCCATTTCCAGGTGTGCTGAACAGAATCGTGTGCCCTGCCGTACACAGGGAAAAAAGGCGTGCGAAAAATTGATCACTTTTTTCGGTTTCATTTTTTGCCTCATGAAAATCTAAATCAAGACGGGAAGTTGGCCACCCAGTGAAATCACGAAGAGCAATGAGGGGATCACCTGTGCATATATTTGCAAACCCACCATTGCGTTTGGCGTAAGCCTTTTCCAACAATGAGACCCACAACTCACAGGGGTCGTTTTTGTTATGCGCAAAGCGTGGTTTACCCCCGACGATAGGTAGGTACTCATCCACCAAATACGACCTCCACAAACCATCCTTGTTAATAAGCGCCCTATGGGCGCCCACCGCCGCTTCCTTTTCTGTCATTGTGGGATCCCAAGGGTGCCGAAAAATATTTTTTATTCTCCCCGGCTTTTCGGCTAAAGTGGCAATCGCGCTAAGCACCCATGAGTCACTGAGATCCCCGCGCTCGATAGAACATGGAGTGATGGGCGTCCGAAATAATGCAAGATACTGCATGAAATTCTCTGGGATGTAATCGCTGGGTTGGCACCATGGAAGTGGTGGTAATATTCCTTTTCCAGCGTCGAGTGACAAGTATGTGGGTGGGAAAGCGGGATCAACAAAAGGGATACCACTTGAGATGCAGGCCTGAAGAACCACCAGCTCATCAACAGATGAGGTCACTCTTGAGACCTCCTCGATTGCCTTATTTACAGTCGTCACAGTGGTCTCGGCAACCTTTTCAAGATAAGCCTTTGAAAGGGGTCTTCCCTCGAAACGACTTTTGTAGCTGCTCCAAGTGCCAGATATAAACATGACCGTTTCCAGTGGATATACAACCGCTCTCGCAAGGAATTCTCCATTACTTTTTGTTGTAATCTGTGTGTTTCCCAACGCATCTAGTCGAGAATCCTTTCCAAATGTTAACTCAACATACATTTCAAACACGCTGGTGTCGTTATAGAATGCCCATTTCTTTTCCATGTGATTTATGATACGGAACAGATGCCCTCCCTCAAAACAGGAGGCAAACTCTCCTTCATACACGGGACCACAGCCACACCATGTCCTGCCGTATTTTTGAAGCACAGGAAGAGCCTGTATTTTGTTCTCACCAAATTCGTCCAAATCAAAAGGCTTGTCATTTGTATGCATAGGAAGCTCTTGAGCTGACGCAACGGGGTTCCGTTCAATTCTGTTCACACCTTTTTTCAGCGAGTCCGGCGACGACGCGTTGTGAGAAAACTGATTTTGAGAATTCTGTCTTTCCGTTTCTCTCTGGTTCCCTTTTTCTTAGCTTTTGGAGATAAAGGAAACAAGTGCGCGGAAAGGATGCATAATTAGAGCTGCAAAAAAACAAACGCTACTGAATCTTTTTGGGTTTTTGCTGGCAGAAAGAAAAGGGAAAAAAAAAGTCTTCTTTCATTTTGCGTTTTGTTTAACACCTAACAGGAAGTGCCGCAAGCTCTACTTATTTGTTCCATCTGTTTTATTGGGAGAGTACCACACCTTTTTCTTCAAGCTGACCTCTACCACGAAAAAAAAAAAAACCTAGGACAATTCTTAGGAGTTTTGGGGATAGTTTTTAATCTCGTGGACAACCATCGGAAATATTTTGGGGCAACTGCGGCACATTGATAATATATATATATATATATATATATATATATATATAACACCCTGTTTTGTTGACGAGAACAAATCAGCACCGACATACATACCAACAGCAGTAGCAGCAAAATCACATGAGGGCAACTCATTGTTTTTTTCTTAGTTTGGTTCCCTCCCTTACCCCCATCAAGACTTTGTGACTTCAGGCAACATCCCTTACAGTACGTATACACATCATGCACACAAAATAAAACAAGAAATTTGCATTAATTTTCTTACGTTGTAGACAGCGAAAGAAATGGTAAAACCACAGTAAAAATAGGCATGTAAATCAGCGTGGTTGTCATTACCATCTAACATTTACCTAAATTTCCTACAAATATCACACACAAGACGCAAAGAGAGAAAGTGGTAGGGAGAAAATTTGACACCGAAATCACAAACATCAAAATCCAAGACAGCATATAGTGCCTTACCATCCTCTCCAACCTTTTTTTGTCGTTTTCTCTCACATATGCACATTTACACAATACTCGATTGCTGTCCAGCTGACATAGGGAATTGTTGGGTGTAGAAAAAAATTATCCCACAAAAAAAAAAAAATTGGCAAACCAGAAAAAAGGGAAAGGACCAGTAGTTGTGGAAGAAGAAATCGGGCGTGCCAGTCATGAATGAGCATGTGCATTCTTTTTTCACACCCATGCCTGATTGTATGCAAAGCGTTTATTTCCTCTCATGTCCCGTACACTGCGCACCGTGTACCACCACGTATTCATCCCATGTACAAATTAAAAAAATAGTCTCAACACACTTTTTCTTCGTTGGACAAGATATAGACCAAAAAGAATATTTTCTCTTCCAAACAGTGCTTGTGGTGTACATGGGCGGCTGAGAAGGCAGTAAAGACTCAAGGCTTTACTGATGAACAGGGGGGAAGAGGGAGGGAAGTGCAGACAGCGCCTCTCAACCCGCTCCCCGTGCGAAGCGGTCGGGGGTTTGGGTGGGCGGCTTTTCCGCGAAGCGAATGCAATGAGACGCTGCCTGCGCGTGCATCAAAGATGAAGTGTTCAGAGAGAGAGAGCAGTACAACTTCCTGCAGCGATACGTAATATGGGAGTGGGGCGCGATCATTCCGGGCACAGACTGTCAAAAGAAATGATGCAAAACACAAAACCAAAAGAACTGAAGGCAGTAAAAAACACATCACAGGAAATATAGGCCAAAAAAAGGTAAAGTAAATAGAGAGAGAGAAAGAAAAAAAAAAATGGTAAAAAAAAGCGCCAATTGCGAACAAATATGTTCGACTCCAATCTTTCAGTAGGTCGTAATTTCTTATTGCTTTCACCTTCCTTTTTTGATATTTGCAAAGGAACATAATATAAACTCAGCTTTCCTTTTCCTTTCTTATCGTGGCAAACTTCTTCGTGTCTGGATCATCATGGAATTCCCCTTTTATATTCTGCATCGCCAAATCAATCAACTTGAATGACTGATCCACAGTAAATGTCAGGAAAAAATTGGCTGGGAGAAGATGCCTGAAACTCCGTTTGAGATGGTATACTACGGCCGTCGAAGGTCCTCATGTTGTCAAACACGCGGTTTTCAGGTGCCAGTGCACGGAACGAAACACTCACAAGACTGTCTGGTTTTCCCACCTCCACTGGACTAAGGAGGCCGAGCACATACGGCAGTTCCGGGTAAATGCTCATGGTCCGTGGCACCACCATATACGGGGAATTTTGTGGTAGAAATTCGTAGAACATGCTTCTCTCTCGGGATGAAAAAAGGGTATAATCGGGGACGGGGTGATCAGTATCAAATCCACTGTTAAGATGAACCTGCATTGGTGAAATGGCACCATTCCCGTGCGCAACACTGATCATGAGGGGGGAGTACTCACATTTAGTTGTCCCACGTTTGTCATCTTGAGAAAGGATGAGGCATAGAATAACGGGAGATTTGACAGATATTTCCAAACATGTTGTAGGTATGTTCTGCAGAAAACAGCCACGCATACGGAAGTCATAAACCGGGTTCTGAATGAAGCAGACACCACACGTAAAAAAGTACTTTAGGGCTTCTGACCACTCAAGATATATTGTGCCGTCGTTATCTTCAGTGTAGTTGCAAGCAGCCATGATATCCTTGTTTTGGCTCCATTTTGGATCGCCCTTTTTCCACAAGCCATTCCAGGCAGGGCTCCCTGGTCGAGACCATGGGTCGCGCAAATGAAGCAAACGAATGTTCTTCTGTGGAAAGAAAAGAACCTTCAGCACGGTGTATACGTGAGACAGTAGTAGACCTGTTTCATTATAAGAACGCTCATCCATATGGGGCAAACAAATTGGCAAGGTTTCATTCGTGGGTGAGGCCAACACAACCTGATAACCAATGGAATTGTACTTGTGAATGTATTGAAAGAGCTCATCACCACCACCGTATTGCCTCGCTTCCATAAAAGCATTGGTAAAAGATGCACAGGGGAAACCTGTTAGGTCCTGCAAAGCGTGCAATGGGTCACCGGAAATAATAAAACCGTAGCCACCGTGCATCTTTGCGTACGCTTTCTCTGCGATTGAAATCCACAGCTCCAATGGGTCATATTTAGAGCGCGCAAACTTTGGAGCCCCACCAGCACAGGGCAAATAATCATCAACAACGACATTTGTCCACCAACCATTCTTATTAAAAGTGACGCGATATGCGCCAAGATCACGCTCCTTTTTTCCATCTTCTATGCTAATTGGGTGACGGAACCTGTCACGGACCAGATCCGGAAACTCTGCAAAGCACGCCAACGCACCAATGAACCACGAGTCACCAAGATCGCTCTCGTCGACGTGGCTTGGATGAATACCGTTACGGAACAATCGAGCATACTTCGCATTTTCATCCGATAGGTACATAGTCGGACGCTCCCAAGGCACAATCTTCATCTTCTCCAGAGTGCCCAGTTGAAGGGACTCTTGCTCAGGAGGAAAAGTGAAATCCACGAATTTTACCCGATTCTCAATGCAGAGTCGTAGGGTTGTATCAATAGAGTCATTTTCCCCCACTAGCTTCAACAATTCCTGTGCTTCGTTTTTGATCACGACCTTGTTCTGCAAAAAAACATCCTTCAAGTAGTCGTCCGAAAGTTTTTCTGCCATGATATTGCTTTTGTAGGTACCGGGTTTACCTTCGATAAATAGTTCGGTTTCAAGTGGGTACACAACTACTTTGCACTTCAACGAACCATCGGGAAGTTTTTCCAAAACAGCATTGTCAAGAGCCTTGATATTAGACTCCTTGCCGAAGACTACCTCCACCTCCATCTGACAGTTTGTGGTATCATTGTAGAAAGACCAGCGGTTGGAAGGTCCCCCTTCCTCCACACGAAACAAAAGCCCGTCGTCAAAGCACGCCGTAGCTGTTCCCTCATACAGAGGGCGTCCAAAGCGGTATTTCGAAGATCCAGTGAAGGTGTTTCCCGTAACCTCGTCAAACTCGTCTGCAGTACGGAACATGTTGAAAGCGCTCATTGTTTCCTATCCTTGTAGAATATAGGCTACGGCAGATGATTCAATTGTGACGGCTCTTCTCACTGCCTCCTTCCCTCCCTATTTGCCGTATTTTAGTTCTCTAATAATATTTGCAACTTATCTACACGTTCGCCAGAGAATTCCTTTGTTTTGTTTCTTATGCTTGTTTCTTTAACTTGATAGAGCCGCACGTGTCTGTCTGATCTTAATGGCCATAGAATAGTACAAATAGTAAATATATATATATATATATATATATATATATATATATGATTATGATAACAGCAATAATAAAGGAGGGAACAAAATGAAGAAATAAACAGGGTGTAGGAGAAAAAGAGTCAATGTTGTAGAGTTCAAACTAACATAAAAACCGCCTCTTCTCACATGCATGAAAAAATACTGGAGGGGAGGGGGTAAAGAGTTCGCCCAAATCCCTTTTTTTTGTTTGTTTCTTTAGTTCCCATGCGCACAATGACTAGCCCTCATGAAATGAAACGGCCCTGAATACAGAACAGAATGAAATATTGAGAAAAACAAAGAACTTAAGTGAAGTTGTGTGAATAAAGCTAGTGTAATACTCTAATAAAAGTAGTGCGAAAGGGCCATCGTTCCTTTTGGATAGCGCTTTTTTTTAATAGCTCGGAACAGAAAAAGGGGTAAGAAAATTTTTTTCGGGTGTGTTTGTTTGTCTTCCTTCCGGCTTACATTTGCATTTGCTTACAGCCATTTGTTACACTCAGACAATGCATCACACATAAGGCCGCAAAGAAAGGGGAAAAGAAAAGGGGTAGAAAACAAAAAAAGAGGGAGGTCAAATGAGGCAAAATAAACCACATCAATATAAACACCTTTTATTAAACACGTCCTGCCTTTTACGGGTCCTGAATGCCTCTCGTCATTTTGGTATTGTTACTTTCGTCCTTTTTTTCATATTTAAACCTTTATTTCCTGAAAAAGGAGACTATGACATGAAATTATTTCTCCAGGGAAGAAATAAGAAAGTGTGAGGAATATAAAGAAAAAAACATAACGAAACTATGAAACTATGAAACTCTTTATTTGCCATTAATTTCTCACACAATACCCTTTCTAACATAAGCGGAACGGCACATCCGTTGCACGTAAATCATATTGAGGTTATTTTTCTCTCTTTTTTAAGCTCGGCATAGTTTCTTTTTTGGTCACTACCTGCACACCACTTCTTTTCCTTTACACACACCTCCTTTCTTGATTTGGCTTCCTATGTTGTTGGAGCAACTTTGAATGCTCCTAATATTGTTTTTTTTTCGCTCTATATAGCATTCGCCCAGTTACAGATATTTAGTTGTATATGTATGTGTGTGTGTTTTTCTTTTGAAGTCGGGGGTGAGCGCTTCACAACACAAAAACTACCATGCAAACTGGTTATAATTTTCTTTCGCAAGTAGTACAATGGGGTGGTAAAACGGATTTTCTACCGACACTTGTTACAGTAGCAGAATTGCTAGGGGTTTAGTACACAGCAAAACCAGTCTTGGTCGCGGGAAAACTTCCATCGGTCATTTTTGCCTGATACTCCACTGTAACAGGAATCGTCTCGGATTCAAATTTAGGGAAGTTAAGAAATACCTTGTTATCCTTCTCAAGCGCCTTGAATTGAACTGTGACGCCATCGTGGCCAACGAGTTTGTTGCATGAAAAGCCAAGCGTGTAGGGAATCTCCTCCGCCCTCCCATTCAACTCCATGACACGAGGAATGAGCAAGTATGGAGATTTTTCTGGTAGAAACTTGTACATCAGACTGATATCGCGAGACCGGAAAAATGTCCATTTGTCGCTGAGCGGGTGGCTAGCGTCAGCCGAGCTGTTCTGCACCACCCTGTACAACCCACTTTCCATTGGTTGCGCAACACTCAACATGACGGGATGATATTCAGCGTCACTCCGGTAGACACGTATATCTTCCTGGGAAATCGTGAAACAGATCCATGTGGGTTGTTCAACAGAGATCTCAAGGATGCAGGACGGTACAGCACCCACAAACATGGAGGAAACACGGTAATCATTTACTGAAGAGTGAGTGAAGGAGACACCACCACCGTTGAAATAGTGCAGACAGGCCTCCCACGTCATCCAAAAGGTTCCATCGTCAACGTGTTGGAAGTTGCAAACCTCAGCTACCTCCGGGTACTGCTCCCACTTCTCATCGTCATCGCACCAGTCACCATTCCACTGGGCGCTGCGACCCCATGCGTTGCGGATTTTCACCATACGCAACTCGTACTCAGGAAGATACTTCACATCCAAAACAGTGTATGCATGTCCAATAGTGAGACCCACACTTTTGTATCGATTGCTTAATTTTGAATCCTTTAAATTAGTATTGGGGTCCCTCCCAGGAGTTGTCAAGATCATTTGATAGTTGGCCTTAGCGTACCTCAGCCATTCTTGAAAGAGGTCATCTTTTCCTGAGTGGATAGCCTCCGAAAAAGCGTCGTAGAAACGAAAGGATGGGTAACCTGACATATCTTGGAAAGCCTGAAGAGGGTCACCTGAAGAAATGTTGGCATAGCTGCCATGCATTTTAGCAAATGCCTTCTCCAAAATCGAAGGCCAAATCTCAGCAAGATCGTAGTTGCTCTTCGCATATTTGGGTTTTACACCACAGATTGGTAGGTAATTATCCACAATGACGCTTCGCCACAAACCGTGTTTGTTGAATGTGACACGGTACCCGCCAACAGCACGCTCTCTTTTACCATTCTCGATGTCAGTCGGGTGCCGAAACATGTTGACAATGCTCTTGGGATTTTCAGACAATGCTGCGACGGAACACATAACCCAGATGTCACCTAGCTCACCATGGTCGAAATTGCCAGGTCGAATGGGGCTTCTGAATAGGCGAACCTGATCGATCATATCATCAGGGAGATAAGAAGAAGGCCGTGCCCATGGAAGCTGATTAAATCGCTTCTTTGCCCCTTTATCGAGAGAGGCCTGGCACGGAGGAAACTCAAGGTCCACAAAGGGAATGTTGTTATTCACACAAACAGCCAAAACTGTTTCGGCATCCGTTACGTCACCAACAAGTTGCTTGATTTGCTCGATTTCCTCCTGAATCCCAATCTCCGCAATTTTCTGACGACGCTGGTGGTACTCATCCGAAACAGGAACGGCGCGGAGTTTACTTGTAAATCCGTTCACTGTACCTGTAACAAACATTTCCGTCTCCCCAGGGTACACAACAACCTCAGCCACATACTCACCATCCGACGTAGTGTGAATCGTTGTGTTTTCTAACGCTTGCAACTTTGAGTGTCTGCCAAAGGTGAACCGCACCTGCATTTCATAGTTGTAAGTGTCATTGTAAAATGCCCACGTTTTTTCCTCGTGGTTGCAAATACGGTAAAGCAAGTTGGGTTCATCAAAGCATGAGAGAAACTCGCCCTGATAATCAGGTTCTCCATTTTTAAATGAATGTGCCGTAGAGCTATTTTGCTCTTCGTCATAGAGAGGACGAAATGCAGTCATAGTCTCAAATTCATCATCACTGTCCTCACGGAGATCATGCTCCACGGGAACCCAGCGAGCCGGTTGTCTGTATGGAGTTTTTCTTGGCTTGAAGAGATGGCCATGTTCAATGTGATTTTTGAACTCACTCTTATCACATTGCCCAATAATTTTCTCCCCCTCGGATTGCTCAACTGGATCTTGTGTCCTTATAAGGCCACCGTCCGAGACATTTTCTGGTTCAGGGTAGGAAGGAGCAAACTCTTCCGCATGAAGCTTTTCAGGCATTTCATCATCATACTGCTGAATAGGAATATCTTCTTCATCCCGCTCGCCCTGCGGCTCCTCCGTAACAATTCCCCTGTCATCGCACGCACTCTCTTCGTTCTCTTTAGTACCGCATTCCTCTTCCTCCTCAACGTGTTGCTCAAGTTCACCCTCCTCTTGAGAAACTGCAAGGTTTTCTTCGACTTCCTTATTTTCTAAATCACAGAATTCTTCACTGTCTGTCATCTTTCACTGGTCAAAAAAGCAATACCTCCTATATCACGGCTATATCACGGAAAAACTAATATATATATATTACCTTTTTGTTTCAGAAATCTATTATCCTTCCTTGAGAAAAAAAAAAAACAGAAGAAAAGTGAGAAAAAAGATAATAATCACACTATTAACTTCCACCGAATAAAAGTTTTTTTTTTAACAAGTAAAACTACTACACGAATATCTACCGTTTTTCAGAAAAAAAAAACACATTCCACTTAGTAAGATCTCAACCTCTCCCACTGGGAAGCTGCAAAACAAAAATAATTGCATAATTTGTGTAAAAGCGCCACTCTTCACAATACAGGCACATTCTTAAATCCTTCACCAACATCCGCATCCCGCCGAAAACAGCTTTTATTTTTCACCAAAGAAAAATAATTTTTCACTCGTTCAGAAAACGCCACTGCAAAAATGGTATTTTTTACGTAAAAAAAAAGCGCCTTACAAATGAAATCAGAAATTATAAGTTAAAAAATATTTCAGAAAGCACATCAATATGCAGTTAGTCACAATTTTCTTTGTAGTTAAAAACAATATATTTTTTTATGTACTCTGCACTCATTAGCAATCCATATCTGGTTTCGATACAAAAGATTTTTTAATTAACTAGTAATAGAAAGCATTTTATTAGTCGTCCAATAAAAATATGTTTCTTAGAGGCGAGTCANAATAAAATGCAATACAAAACATTTTATTAGTCTTCCAATAAAAATGCGTTTCTTAGAGGCGAGTCATAAATCCTTTTGCAAATAAAATGCAATACAAAACATTTTATTAGTCGTCCAATAAAAATATGTTTCTTAGAGGCGAGTCATAAATCCTTTTGCAAATAAAATGCAATACAAAACATTTTATTAGTCTTCCAATAAAAATACTTTTTTTTCAATAAGTATCAAGAAATCTGTGTTAGAGATTGCTAAACAAAGAAAGTGTTTCCTGGTCATTAGTGTTTACTTGTTTTTATACTTAAATTATCGTTTTATTATTCAGAGATATGTGATGTATTATTTTACTGTGCTTTCTGCGGAGTGGTTTCACAAGATATAAAAAACGCTGATATCCTGATAACAACACTTTGCGCAATGATGTTTAGTAGAAAATAAGTTGTGGAAGAAAAATCACTTGAATAACAATTTTTGTGACAACTTTGAGCAGCGTCTTTTTCTTTTGTTTGGCTTTTGGGTAAAGACGAAAAACAAACAACTGAACGGAATACAAATCAACGACAACAAGTAATTTCACATAAAGGATTGAAACCCTATCCTTCACTTGACCGTAATCTCTGTTCCAAGTGGGGACAAGAAGTACGGAAGAAGGGGTAAGAAGAATGCAAAGGCTGCCCAGGCACAGGCGAGCAAGGAAAACAGAAACGAATAGTCTTGCCCACTTTTCTCCTTAAAAGAGGGTAAAGGTTGGAAAACATTTTGTCATCTCATACATGAGTGTATGGGGGAGGGATTTTACGAATACCCGGTGCGGGTTCTATCACAGACTCTGCTCTCCATATGAAGAAGCGTTACTGATGAATGGGGAGGTACAGGCAGCGCCTCTTTACCCCGCCCCCCGCGCTCCCCATCGCAAGCGCCACCCCTTCGCCAAGTCTTCTTTTGTTATTCCTTTCCCGCGCGATATTCCTTCTGCCGGATTCCTCTCCGAGGCCACGTATCGCCAGGTTGTCGCCCCTCCATGCTTTTGCATTATATCGCCGATCATTTCCGCTTCTCACGCCATAGGGTCCAAGTGCGCATTCCCCTTTTCCATGACGTGCATCAATGTCGTGTTGCCCACGCAGATGCCCAATGGACCCTCTATTTTTCCCTCGGATGCGCGTAACGCCAGCCGCACACTGCGGGCCTCAGCCTGTGCAATCACGTGCGGAGGGTGCTCCCATGCACCTCCGGCCTCCAACACCTCTCCCGTTCCCTTGAACAGGAGTCCGCCAAAACCCTGCATGGACGCGTCCGTTACGAGTGTCACGGGGCTGGGCAATTCACGTGGAGGTTGTACCGCTCTGTTTCGTAGCATGTCGCGCAGCCAGGCTTCC
>JASANU010000624.1:0-12914 GCA_030849675.1 Trypanosoma platydactyli | reverse complement strand
CTATGCGCATGTGGGCATCCCCCCTAACGAGGTGGTGAACACTATTGCCCACATGCGCAAAGGAGCGCTCCCACACTGTACGTGGGGTCGCGCCCTTGTGGCTGACAGATCTTCGCTCCTTCGCCACTCGATCCCTCATGTGCAGCTGGGAGGCGAATTTTCGCAAGGACATACATCGCTTTTCGCTATTTGGTAAGAGACCTGCAGATCTTATTGAACCCATTCTCGAAACTGGTGCGTTACTTACCAGAGCGGAGTTGGTCGAGCTGCCCCGCGTCCGCTGTGGAGACACACGCGATTTGGGTGGCTGTTCTGGACAGTTCGTGGTTGTGCCAACCAATGTGGGTGATGCAATGCGAGCCCAGCACAGTGCGCTGCTCTGAGGCTGGGCCATACCACGCGTTCCCATCAGCACCGTGGTGCTGCAGATACGCGTGCCCCTTCCACGACGAGGGCGTCTCGTGTTCCGGAGAAATGCCCTCACTGCCCAAGGGCCCTCGGCACATTCACTACACTTGTGAATCACTGCAGGACCTTTCCCCCCACCCTGCCACCGCCGCGTGCGGNGCCGCGTGCGGACGAGGCACTCCACCCACACTGCGACACGACTTGACCGAGCAGAAAGAGCAGAGGCAACCATCTCACTTGGTGTAGGCCCAACCCCAATCGACACATTGGCGACAACATGTCACACCCTTTTCGGAGGTCATTGCTTCCAAAGCGGCCGCCTTCATCTACTACCCCACCGGCGGTAGGTGCGGATGAGTCGTTAAGGCATATGGTTGCTCGCCGTGCGCTTTCAAGACTGTCGCGCTCAATTTGGCATATTGCAGGTGTTGCCCGAGGAAAGTGTTCCTTTGTCTTCTCTTCAAAGCAAGCGGCTGCCCGTTTTCATTTAGGCCGCTCTCAAATGCCTAGTTTTCGTGCCTTCGATGCGGTAGATGAATGGAAAAAAAACCCTTGTTCGCGCCGCGAAAAAACGAAGAGACGCAGCGCCCGCAGCAGCAGCAGGCACGCTTTGAGCGAACAGGGCCCTCGAGCTCCACCCCCAGAGTGGGGAAAAAAAAAACCCACTTTCTGAGCCGCAGCCAAAAACGGGAAGGATCCGCAGAACCAATTTTCCCAGGGGGCAAAAGGGGACAACAGAGGGATCAAGGAAAGATGAAACACCAAAACCCTCGGCAGCCCAACAAACTCGGCGAAAACAACCGCGGCACCACCAGCAAGCTCGCGGAAGGCGGCGTTGGGATTCCAGAGAAACCGGGCAGCGAAGAAAGCGCAGAGAAGATCTTTTTTAGAGCAGAGAATTCCAATCATAACAAGATTCCGGGAGCCTACAAGAGGAATGGCGCCACCCGGCTACATCTGTAGATATTGCGTCGCCGTTCTATCTTAAAGACTCCTCGGTAAGTGTAAGTTTTCTGAAAACCCACCTTACCCACTCAAAACCGCCCCGAGCGGGAGGCCGTCTAAAGGCGCCCCAGCCCTTTTTTTTCGAGATCCTGCGAGAGGAATGGCACCACCTGACCACTACCATTATTTCACTTACCCCTTTTCTCTTTTCAACAATAAGGTTTCTCAAAACGTAAGTTTCCTGAAAGCAGGAGAAAAGGCAAGTTTATACATATATATAATTTTTGTTATTTATCGTGCGCTCAATTGTCGTACCATGTTGGCGGCAACTTTGAAACGGCACTCTGACGTCGAATGGGGGACCATCATGAGGGCTTTTAGAGCATATGTCGAACAAAACGGGCCAGTCAGGTTTACCTTCGAATTTCGACCAGCGCACAATCCAACCTTTTGCTATCATTTGGAGGGCATGCTGATTTTAGAGAATGGCGAACTCGTTTTCAGCTCCGGAACGGACAAAACAAAATTATCTTGAATTACTCCATGCCATGGTCTCTTTTACAATGCTGCGGGATGGGGGGTTTCCGGCTGCTTTTCAAGAAGCACGTCAGAATTTGAGTAACCAGTGGGCTGCCCTTGAAGAAAAAAAATCATTGTTACACTATCAATACGAGTGTGCATGTGCCGAGATGGCCGACGAGAATTTTCGTTTTCGGCACCAGCGCAAGAACAACAACAGGAATTGGAGTGGCACAATGCCCTGCTACATGAAGAGTTGAAACAACGCGATGCCATCATAGAAGAACAAGGTGCCAGGTTGCAACACATGGAAGTTTAGCTTCAACAAATGGCCAAAAAATTGGCAGAGGATCGTACCGGGAAAATAACCCAACCGAGGGCAAACACCAATGCACAGGAACAGGCTAGGCCCTCGTTCGGGGATTTGTTTCTGCATAGAGATAAAATTAAAGACGCGGCAGTCAGTCGCCCAGATTTTGGAATCGGGAGCACGCAGCAGCTCAAGCAGGAGTCGTGGAAAATGCAGCCTCGTGTGGAGGAGAAAACACGCACCTTTGAAGGCGCAGTGGAATACATGATGGAATATTCCCTGAGTGAGCTCCTGACAGCCTACCGCACAATGTTCCACACGCAGGGGAAACCGGTTTCCGCCCATACAGAAGCATGGAATGCATTCGGGGCGTGGGCTGGCGCCATTCGCGCAGAAGGCTGTTCGACCGAGATCATGGAGCTTTTCCGGCAAGTTTATAATAGGTCACGCACCACCCAAACAGTTATAGATCATCAGGGATTTTCCTGCCAAACACTACGGGACACAATGGGGAAACCATGCGAAAAAGAAGATCCTTTTGCGCAAGCGGCTTTAAAAGCCCAGAGGACGTGAATGAAACAATCGGCTTCACCACCAAGCCAGGCGCGGTGCTACAAATGCGGACGCATCAGAGATTACGGCACGACCTGCCGGGTGGACATGGGTAAAAAAGAATCGTTCAAGCCAAAAAAAAAAACGACCATCGGCCCCGGAGGCAATGAATTCCGTGGCCAGGTCAGATGGGGTATCAGCGGGAAAAATGCACCTGGGATCCGACGCGTCCGGAAAGTACGGCGTTTTTCTTTCGGAAAGCGAGCAGGGATGGAAAACCGTCATCGAAGGCAAGGCAACACGTTATACATCGTCCGGGAACAGTTTTCCAGTGGAAGAATTTACCACCACGGACTGCATCGGTAAACGGCATTACTGAGGTTCCAACCCCAACCGACGAACCCTACATTGTGGCCCTGGCTAAAGAGGAAAACAAGGTGGGGAAGCGCATGCGGACACACACAACATGAGAACAAAAGGGGTTCATTATGCGACGATTCGAGGGGTCCGCCGCAAAACACGGACTAGAGTGTCGGGAGGATGGCGTTCCTCTTTTTATAGTCAGTTTGCAGTTGGTAAATACAGTGCGGTCCAGTACAAAAGGACGCCGCTGACCATGTTGACCGCGGGGCGAACGCCGGGAGAAATGTTTTTGGCGGGGCTGAAAATAATGGCCGCCATGGATCCCATAAGGCTGCCCCGCCCCATGCAAAAATTGGAATTGCATATGGTAATCGCCAATCTGCCCCACGAACGCGAACGCGTGGCCATGAGATCGGCATGGGTGACTGCCAGTCGTTAGGGGGAAATAGCCCAACCCCAACGGAAGAAAATACCCTGCGCCACTACGGAATGACGGCGCACTCAATAAAAGGGGGGGCCCTCGCGCACGCAGCGGCTTCCGTGGTCGAGCACAAGCTCTATCCTCGATTTCCAACGCAGCTGAGCGAACACGTCGACCCAATAGAGTTTCCACGCAGCACGGTGCGTTACCTTGGCCAGTGGGCAGCTGCCATAAACAATTCAGAGAAATTGACGCCGCTGATGTAGAGAAACTGCGGGAATGGGCAGAGGGGCCATGGGCTTATCCAACGGGCACGGAAAAGGGTGGCCACCCGGTTTTTCGTTGTCACAGCACCCTCCGACGAGCACATAAAACGTGGGTAGCCTCGCTCGGGGAGGAAGCGCATTTGCCCTTGCAACAGGTGGGTGTGAAGATGCTCTCCGTAAAATGGTTTTAAAGTCGTCTCAACAAAGAGGCAATGCAGCGTTTTGATGAGGTATGGAATATCATGCGCCGGCCAGTGGACCCCAAAAAAGGGCGGAAAGGAAACCAATTTGAGGATTTCAAATAAGGACTCGCAGCCCATGCGAGAGGCAGGCATTATTTGTGCAGCGTCGAACCTCCAAACAACAGGGCGGGTTGCACTTTTCACAGTGGTGGAGGAAAAACCAACAGGACGGAGACGGCGTTTCGCGGCATGGCCAAAGGAGAAGAACGACCACGATGAATATGAGGCCAACGTTCCACTGGGACATGTTTCCAAGTACCTAGGCGCGGTGCGCGACAAAATGGCAGCGCTTTTCGACCTTAAAGCATCGTTTTTTTCATGCCGCTTTGCCCGAGGACGTGCGGGCATGTTTCCGTTGCCACACGGAATCGGGGGAGCTGGTCGAGTTCGCTCGGCTCCTGATGGACTACAAATGCAGCCCGGAAATTCCCCACATCATTACGAGATCCCTGGCGGGCGACCCGGAAGTGGTAATCCCGCAGTTTGCAGCATCACGTGGTTTGAGGATCCGCGTGTGGGTAGACAATATTCGGATCAGTGGAATGCAGCATACCGTCAGCAAATGGGCGAAATAAATCGTGGAAAACACGCGGCAATGCGGGGCCACCCCAGGAGAGAAGCGTGTATGCGTCAAGGAGTATGATTTCATAGGCGTGCGCTTCAACTACGGGACGAGGACCGTGTCCCTTGGCAAGAAAACTGTAAGAAGATCGCGTGAGGCGCCACAACTCAAGACCATATCGGTTGCGGCCGTGGAGGGCACAGCGCCACGCATGATCTACGCCGCGGGTGTGCGAGGCGAATCGTTGTTTTCATACTATTTCTTTTTTAAATTGGTCCGAAGACGTTTGCCAAAACTGAATGAGGGTTTGTTTCGCCCAAAGGACGACGCACACCCGCCACCCGGTGGCGTGACAGTGGGAAAGCGGTGGCTCCCGAAGTTACTCGAGAATGAACCTGTGCGTCCGCCAATGGGGGCGATAAGTGCGGCCATACTCGCCACGGATGCTTCCATGCAAGGTTGGGGCGCGCTTCTTTTCAAGGACGCGGGAGAGATTCTGGCAGCAGGCGGGGCGTGGGAGGAGGAACCCCACATGATTTCCCAGGCAGAAGCCCGAGCAGTGCTTTGGCACCCAAGCCATTTCACGGGAATTACGGGACGCCATTGCCCATTTGTGTGGACAACACCACGGTCATGCACGCCATGGCAAAAGGCAACACACATTCGGAAGCCCTCGTGGGCGAAGCATCCGCAATAGATGGGATTCTACGCGCACATGGCATGCACGCATCCTGGGGCTATGCCGTTTCGAAAAACAACCCGGCGGACGGGATTTCTCGAGGACGCGCCGTCAGACGCGCGGACATTGCGAAGGGGAACGCGGCAGGCGGCCTAAGGCGCTTCCAGCCCTTCCCTTTCGTTAGCGGTGAACTCCGGAGCAAAACGCTTGAAGGACTCACCATGTCCAAAACCAGACTACTATAGAATTAAATTTTCTTGAGAGTTTCAGCAGAAAACTTTTTCCCATCCCTTTTTTTTCTTAATCCGCGAGGGTAGGAAGGTAAGATACTATTCGGCGGGTGTTTGTTGAGAAATCCCCTTTCCGTCCCAACCCCCCCCCCCCGGCCTCCAGGGAAAGAGGGCGGAGATCATCCCGCGGTTTTTCGGCGCACCATGGTTTGGTGGCGGGAGGGGAAGCGTTGCATTTTTCACCGAAAGTCTCGGGTTGGGGCGGGGTGGTGTGGCGTGGCACGCGCGCTCGTTCCTCATAATGCTTTGGGCGAGCCGCGTTACGGCCCAAACCCACCCCCCGGCCCCAAAGCGGAGCCCAAAGGCCTGGCGCGCCACACTCCAGCAAGAACGAGAACGCGACCCCACCAGCAGGAGAACCCGGCGCGAAAGGGGCTTTTTTGTGCTGCGGATGGGTGTGGAGTGCCGCCGGCCGTTTGGGGCGCGCCTCTTTCGGTGGCGAACCCCGTTCCACATCCCCACGGCCAAAACGCCCAAGTTCTTGACCTGCATGGGCCCAAAGCCGTTAAAAAAGCGATCCTCGCATGGGCCGAAAGGCGCGCACTGCCATCGAATAAAAAGACGAAGCGTGCGCGGGTCTTCCGGTTAGATGCCCTGGGGAAAAGGAGGCCTGTGCCTCCCGCCAAAAACGGCGCCGGGGGGGTGCCTTGGCCCCGCGGGGTGGCCGCGAATAAAATAAAGAGAGGCGCGCCCATGCCCCGCCGCCTAATAATTTAGCCCGTGCATCGAAGCGTAGCCGGCGACTCCCGGATTCCCGCGAAGCACTGCGCGCCACCAAAGGGTGTGGAATGCCACCCCGGCCAACCAAAAAAAACCCACATCGGTGATGCGGCCGCGTTGGGATGGTGGGCCCTTTGCCCTTTGGCGCTCCCGGGGAAAGAAGGTCATGCAGCGGGTTTTCCGAGAGCATAGCGCGACGCAAAGAACCAAAACGTCACGGGCGGCCCCCGAAAAGAAGGGGCGGACCCCCCTAAGAGGGCAAATGCGGGGACGCCGTCCGAAATCGTGTGCGGGAGGGGCTGGAAACCCCTACCCTTCGTTGCTTTGGGCTGTTCTGGTGCGCTTTGGGTGGCGGCAGGGGCGGGGGAGAGCCTTTCCTGCAGGTTCCGGAAGGAAAAGCCCGGGATCCCGACAAGGCTTGCGGCATACGGCAAGCATCGGGGGAGCGTACTGCGGGTTTGGTTATCACATTCCTTGTGGCGGAAGAAAGCCAGCGAAATGGCGACGACGCCCTGTCGGCTGGCTCAAAGAAAAAAGGAATACAATGAATGCGGGGCGGGTGTTCTTCTAGCTCGCGTTTCCAAGCGCATGGGGGCGGGGGCGGCGAGGCGGCGTCTTTTTTCGACGCGATGACATTTATCCTCCAGGAAGCACCTGCTTTAAAAAAGGTGCGGGCGCGTTTCCGCTGCTGAACAGAGGCGGGGATGGTGTTTGCCAGACTTCCGGCGCGATGAAAGTGCAGTCCGGAAGCACCGCTCACCATCGCCGGCGCTCCAATTTCGTAAGGCGTCGGTGCGCCATCCAAAGTGAACTGCGGATGCGCACGTGGCCAAATAACATTTTGAAGCTGCAGACGTCGAAAAGTTGCCAACCCATAGGGCCATGTCGTTCAGAACAACCTGCCCGAACGCGGCGCCACAACAGGCAAGACATGGCTACCAGCAAAAGGGGCAGGTTTTTTTTCGGCGCGATTCGATCACGCCGACCGTTTTTTGCCACGTCGTGAAAACCCCTTGCGCCGGTTGAGCGGCGAAGCCAGAGCAGATAAAAGGGGTGCGAGGGGGCGAGGCAAACCGTCCCCCGCACGCGAATTCGGCGCTCATACGAGGCGAATTCCTCCTTCGGCACCGCTTCTTTTAAAAGCCAGTGAGGCTTTTGCTTTCGCGCCAAATGGAGGGCTTCCTGCTTCCGAAAGGCCCCATCCGATTTTTTCACCAGGCATGCCGGATCTGGGGAATTTGCTGCACGACGTGTTTCACAAAAAAGCCTAACTGCCACCATTAAATTGCCTAGCTCCGTGGCGCTGGCGACCGGCGCTCCTATAAAAGGTGGGGGGAACTCCTGTTGGTTGCTGGTGATGCATAAGGCCCCCTCCGCTCATGACTGTTCGGGGTGAAGCCCAGAGTATGCAGCTGGGGTTTCGCGCTTAGAGGCGAGGTTTGAAGGCCCCCTTGGTATACCAGTGGGAAACGCCACGGCCATGCAAACCATGGGTGGGGGAGCTTGCTCCCGGACCAAAAATGGCCATCGAAGCCAAAATGGTCGACGGCGTGCCGCGAGCCCATGCCGTAAGGCAACCCGGGGCCGCGTTTCGTTTAGGTGATAAGGCGAACGGCCTCCCAAGAGAGAAACCGTGACAAAAAAGACTTGGCGAGGGGAGTGGAACTTGTGATGGGTGCGCTTCCCGAACTGCCCAAGCGCACCAGCATAGCCATACACAGAAAAAAACGGCTTTCAGACCGGCGAAGGGCAAAAAGCCTTTTTATTTACTTCCCTTCCGGTCGCCAAAGGGGAACGTTGTTTTGCGATGCGAAAAAACTCTTTATCGGGCTCCTTCTTCAAGGGGAAGGTGGGGTGGAACTTGTGTGGGGTCCAAAAAGGAATGACCAAGACTCGGGTCCGCACAACTTAGCACAAAATAGGGCTGCCCCCTTTTAAACCACGATCTATTTGATACCCCTGGCAGCCCCCACTTGGATTTCTATGGCGGAAAAATTTTTACTTTAATTTTTTTTTCTTGCCCATTTTGGTCTTTCACCCGCCGAAAGCAACGGAGGCACCAGTGGCCACAACGATGGTTTGGAGCGCCCCAGGGCCTTTCAGAGAGAAATAAAATTTTACGGCGCTGCAGGGGGTCGCCCACAATTTGAACTTTTTTGAATCCAAAAGCCCAAGCAGCAAAGCTGGAAAAAGCCCCACGTCCGGAAGAGAAAACACTCACCTTTGAAGGCGCCATGAAATACACAATGGAGCGTTCACCAAGATAGCCCCTTATGGCGTGCAGCGGGGTTTTCCGAACGCCAACGGGGCCTAGGGGGACTTTAGCCGAAGCCCGGAATGCCTTTGGGGCTTTGGTGCGCACCATTCGCGCGGAAGGAAGCCCAGCCGAGATAACAGAACCTGCAAAGGAGACGCGAAACAGGTTGCGCATTCCCCAAATGGTTATGGTTCACAAAAGGATCCCCTGCCAAACTCTTAAGGACACAATGGGGGAATATATAAAAAAAAGACGGCCGTTCCGCATGCAGCTTTTAGGGGTCCAAAAGACGAGACAAAAAAACGGCCCCACCAGCAAGCTAGGTTTGGTGCTGCCGATGCGGACGCACCGGGGGTTTCAGCAAAACCCGCCCGATTGAAATGGCTAAAAAAAGTGTTGTTTAAACAAAAGGATGGGCGTTTGCTCCTGGGGGAAATGGATTCCGGGGCTTCGCCAAATGGGGTGTCGGTGGCAAAGCGGCGCCGGGGATCCAACGCATCTGAAAAGCAAAGCGCTGTTCTGTTGGAAAGCGGGTGGGGATGAAAAACCACCACCGGTGACAACGCAATGCGTAATATTATACCGGAGCTAATATTCCAGGAAAACAGATTACCACCAAGGACCGAAATAGTAAGCGAAGTCGCTGGGCATCACACCCCAACTGACGAGCCCTACATTTTTTCGTTTTTACCAGAGGCTAGCAAGGCTACCAAACGCATCAAGAACCACGAACGTGGGGGCAAAAAGAGTCTGTTTTTCAGAGATTCCAAGAATTCACGGCCGGGAACGACAAGGAATTTCCGGGGGAAACGATCCTATCTTTATCTTCAGTACCGGTAGGAAAAAAGGGGCGCAGTCAAGTCCACGCGGACACTGCATCCATCTTGGCCGCAGGAAAAAATCCGCTCAAATGTTCTTAGCGGGCCTGAAAGAATGGCCGCTGCAGATCCCATCGAGCAAGCCCGCTCAACTCCTAAAAAAAATTGAATATCGTTATCTCAATTCCGAAAACGATCACTACCACGCGGCCATGACATTGGTATGGGTAACCGCCGGTCCCTGGAGAGAAATCGCCATTTTTTAAAGACACAACTTCGCAATGCACCCAAACAATTCAGACGCCATCTCGCTGGATTTGGTTGCTTTTCCGAAGACATTCAAAAGCGACCTGCACAGAGCGGCACGGTGCGCCGCCATCGGGCGAGAAGACGCAAAGGCGGCAAGGCAGCAACAAAAGGCACTGGGCAGACGAGAAGTCCACCACATTGACCACAAGAGAAGTGGAAAATATCCTGCGACGCTACGGAATGACGGCGCACTCCATAAAAGGGGAGCCCTCGTGCACGCAGCGGCCGCGGTGGTCGCGCCCGGGCCCCACCACCGCCTGCCCTTCCGATTTGGAAAAGGCGTGGGCTCATTGAGGTTTCCCAAAATCACGTTGCTGTATCCCGGAAAAGGGGCCGCAATCATCAACAACCTCAAGAAGTTGGCAATGCTGATGTGGAAAAGCTGCGGGGGTAGGCTGGTCAGCCGTGGGTTTGTCCGGAAAGCAAAACCAAAGACGCCCATCCTGCTTTCCAGGGTCGCAGCATTTTTCGACGCACGTACAAGAAGCGCGTGGCTTCGCGAGAAAAAGAAAAACATTTTCCTCCCACAGCAGGTGGATGTGGGCATGCTGTACCTGAAATGGGTGAAACACCGCCTCAATAATGAGGTGGGAAAATTTTTTTTGCGGGGTATGGAATGCCATGCGAAGGCTCGATGATGTTACGCAGGTGGGAAAGGAATCCAGCATGAGGATTTCAGAGAAAGACGCTCCTCGTACGAAAAAGGCAGGTTTCATTTGCGCAGCATCAGGCCGCCTAACAACAGTTTGGCTTATACCCCTCGCGGTCGTTTGAGGGAAGCCAGTGGGTTTCGGACGGCAATTCATCGAAACGGCTGCGGGAGAAGAATGGCCAGAAAGATTGCGAGGCCAATGCTTTGTTGGCCGTGCTTCCGAGTACTTTGGCGCGGTGTATGGCAAGAGTGTGGCGCTTTTTGACCTGAGGGGATCCTTTTCTCAGGTCGCTTTGCCCGATGACGTGCGAGCATTTTTCCGTTTTCGAATAGAATTGGGGGAGCTGCTCGACTTACTCGTCCCCCCATGGGCTCCAAATGGGATATAAGTGTAGCTTGGAATTCTTCCGCATCATTACAAGGGCCTTGGCGGGCGACCCGGAAGTGGTAAAGCAGGGTTTGCAGCTCCACGTGATTTGGCTGTTCAAATGTGGATTGAAAATGTCCGCATTGGTGCGCCAAATCAAAAAGTTAAGAAATGAGTCGAACAGATCGTGGAAAACATGCGGCAAGTCAGAGCAACTCTTGGAGAGCAACGGCCGGGCGTCGCGGGGTACGATTTCATTTGTGCGAATTAAAACCATGGGGTGCGGGCGGTTTCGGTTGGCGAGAAGACCATCCGGCGGTTGCGAGAGGCGCCGCCCCCCGGGACAACACCAGTGGAAGACATGGGGGGCGCGGCCCCGCATGAGGTATGCCACAGGAGTTCGGGGTGCATCTCTTTTTCCGTGCTGTTTCTTTTTAAAGGTGCTGCGAAGGCGCCCGCCGCTTTTAAATGGCGGCCTGTTGCGGCCGAAAGGTGCCACTAATTTGCCACCGGCTGAAAACAAAGTGGGAAAACAGCGGCTTCATAAATTTTTGGAAATGTCCACTCCCAAGCCTTAGCCAAAGAAGTTTAGGCACAGAGAAGGTTTTGCGAGATCATTTTGTTAAAGCCGCGTGGAACCACGTGGTTTCTGAGAGCAGCTCGGCGGATGGCGTTTTCCTTTGGCGCGCGATCCAGCATAAGGGCGTGGCGGTGTAGGGGCGGTCCGAAGACGCTTTCGGCGCCTTATTTTCGCCAGCAAGCGAAAGAAAGAGTGGATAAGTCATGGTGGCTAATCTCGGTTTTTTTTCTGGGCTTTTATGGGCTGAATTTCACCACAATAACATACCGGGAAAATGTTACTTTCTCCCCCTTTTCTTTTCGTATTGGCAAGGGGTGAAGGAGTAGATGCAATTCGCTGCCTTTATCGCCGCTTATCAGTGGAACTCTGGAAAGCCACGGCCATAAAACCAGTTTAAGAGCAAGCAGGGCAGTTTTATACCAACCGAAAAACACCACCAGAGACCGCACTAGCGGAAAGGCTGCATTCGCTGAAGCGCCTTGGCTGCCCTCCCCGCAATCTGTCTCCACGCTGGGTTTGGGAACGCAGCCAAAAAACCAATGTGCGGCATCCAAAGGGAGCCGCTTACCAGCCCCAGCGAAATTGCCACAGTTTTTTTTTTTTACAGAGCTCACGGCAGGAATGGTCAAAACCCACTTCTATTATCAAATTCCCCCCCACGATTGGAATATCTTTCGTTACACGCAGGTGGGGTCACATAGATTTTTTCGGGAACTTTGGACAAGAACGGTGGCACCTGACGACTTCATGGATCGACATAACTGTACCTTCCCCTTCTTTGTTTATCTCCTTCTACGGAATAGCACCCCCGGTAAGTGTAAGTTTTCTTTTCTGAAACCCGCCCTACCCACCACCCCCAACCGCCTCCCGCGCGAGGCGGCCTAAAGGCGCTTGGAGCACTGCCGTTTTGTGGATAATCGTAGGATAGAGAAAACAAGTGATGAGGACTTTTGGTGCAGGACACCGAACTCTTACCAACGGACTTGTGAATCAAAATAAATTGTTGTATCTATCATTTCCCATCTCTTAGGGAGAAAGAAGGTGGATACTATTCGCTGAAAAAAGTAAGTGTATATCAGTAAGTTTATCTTCCATCATGGAGATGTTGACGCACATACGTCCGTCGCGCTCGGATGTAGAATGGAGAGTACCTGCGTGAGAGCTTTCAAGGCATTTATCGGCCACCACGGCTCCGCAGAGTTTTCTTTTACATGTCAGCCTGAACATGGCCCTCATATTATTTCTCAAATTGGTGGCACCATGGGTTTGGACGGAAGAGGAAACCTAATTGTGAAGTTTGGTGGCAAATTAGATCGACAGGCGGATTTCATTTATCTACTCTATTCACTTGTTGCGTTCTCCATGCCGCGAAATGGAGTTTTTCTACGGGCCTTTGGCGAGGCTAGAGAGGCATTGGGCGCTGAATGGGCCGTTCTCGAACTGCGAGAGCCCCAACTGATGCATGATTACGAAGTGTACGGGCGCAATCGGAGTGGCAAGTCTCGGAAATCCAGCAGTCGTCAAATGAGCAAGTCCAGATGCTGCATACACAACCCATGCAGATACAGGCTGCTAATACGCAGTTGGCGGCGGAGCTGGAAAGGGTGCGGGCAGAGTCCATGAAGGAAACTCCCGTTTCCCGCAGTGCAAAGAG